>JARFOD010082598.1:4731-19284 GCA_031763545.1 Mopalia muscosa | reverse complement strand
AAAAGAAGATTTCAGAAAGGCAAAAAAAGAAAAAAGTCAAAATTTTACCCCTGACTAGCGGTAGAGTCCTTAAGGGATTGGTACATGTTTTATAGTATTAACACATGGTACATTTTCTAGACATTGTGTCAGCATGTAAATGAAGAATTTAAGATTCAGATTTTATTAGGATGGATAAGCAATATATATATACATATAGAACTTTTATTCGTTTTTAAAATTATTTTTAACTGTACTGTCTATTTTTGTTGACGTTTTCAACTGTTGAAACATGTGTGACAGAGGTTTGTTAATCATACATTGTCCACACACATCATCATGTGGGATGCCTCTACCAATTGCAAGGTGTACTCAATCTACAAGAGTTCTTCCCAGTTCATGTTTTTTGCACAGTAAGAAATGCTTATACATTTATAGTAAATGTGTTCAGGTTTTTGGGGGCATCCCCAAAGTTTCCATACTAACTGGCAGTTGGAGGGTGATTTCTCTTGGCCCAGGGCTCTCAAGGGTGTCAGGAAGCTCTACAAGAAGCTAATCTAAGTGACATTCCACGTTTTGTAATTGTCATGTCTTTTCATTGGTTTGTTTCCATTGACACTAAGGGTGGTTTGCACTCCCCTATTGGGCTCTACACTTTATGCATAAAAAACCTTACATATGACATAAAACCCCAATCAAACTTCCATGATACATAACATGCATGGGTTCTCATTTTGTGTTTTAAGATGTTTTAGAAAGAAATAAAATTTCTGATGGTTTAATCAAATGTTATATAAAGTGAAGAAAAGTGTAAACTAAAGAGTATTATGTTTAAATAGTTCCAATTTATATAATAGCATCTTGTAGAACCAGACATAGACCAAAATATATGTATCATGTTCTGGTGTATGCAAGGTTTCTTACAATGCCATAAATTTATTTATCATTTAGCAGAGATTGTAACAGTTAAATATAATAAGATCTATTGAAAGACTCATTTGTCCATAGAAATCTTTCTCATTACCTCATGTAGTTTTCTGCTGTCATTAATTTAACACTTTGTCTATCCAATAAATACCTCACAGTTTTCGAGTGGGATCAGACCAAGACTCTGGAGAACTTGATCTACTGCCAGCATCTGTAATTAATTAAGTAATTACTGTAACATATTCTGCAAACAGGATCAGCTGAAATACACAACACCTGACGTCGGTGTACATTTCCTGACGAAACCCTCGCCTCTTGAGCACATTCGTCCAACTCTGATACTAAAACTTTCAAAAATGTTCAAGAAAAGAAACCATTGCAACATATGTCTTCATTCCACACAAATAAAAAACCATGGCATTACCGTTCCCATACTTTTACGTTTGGGAGACAAGGTAGTGAAAAATATTATATTTGTAAAGTTTATTCCCAAAGTCATTCCTACAATAACGACAAAGATTCGGGGCATCAATATAGAGGCATGAGTAGACACTACAAAACATAGAAGAACACATTTCATGTTTTTTATGGAATGAAAATATGTCGGTCCTGCTAAATTTTAGCTTAACCTTCTTCTGCCCTTACAACTTTCTGGTTTTGGTCAAGTCACTCTCTAAGACTGGCAGTGGTGTTCAAATCCACACCAAAAATAGTTGACGAAGAGTTAGTACAAGGAGTAGTTTTTCTTTCTGGGCTGTAATACCTTCAGAAGCTGTTTTCCAGGCAGTCTAAGAGAAGATGTCAGCCAACATAGAACAGCTGGCCTGTTTTCAATTTGCTCTCTCTTGGAAACTGTCAAACATCCAGCCTTAACTACGAAACTGTTAACCTACCCTTCAAGAGGGTGACATTTTTTCACAGTTTCTAATGAAACACTGATGTTGTTGCTCACGCTTCCTTACACCTCTGTGAGCATCCCGAAATCCAGGGAATTCCTCATAGAATCCTACAAGTACAGTCTCTCATATTCACAACGCCAAAAAATCGGTAAAGATATTAACTTACTTAAAAATTGCGCAAGAACTTGAAAAATATTTATTGGTAACTGTATAATTAAAATTCTTCATTATTCTTTAAGAAAAAAAGTTAGAAGAAAATACGCTTTGCAAGGAACAAAAATGTGAGTTATGTATTATTTTGTGACTACCGCTGAGCATGTTTAAATGACGAAGCATAGTAACAACTGTAAAAAGATAATGATAAATTCCTGTCCTCATTCCTACCAGTTACCGCTACATGATGTCACCAAGTCTACATATTATGTGTTTTACATTCTATGATGTAGATGCACACCTTTTTATTTTAAATTCAATTTATGAAATTGGTTTTCTGTCTCCTCATACATAAAACATATATATTAATGTATAATACTATCACCCAAATTGACAAAAATTCTTTTTAAATCGTACTACTGATAGCTTTGTGAAACTGACTACATTTAAAAGCTTTTAGTAGAGCATTGATTTCACACCTGTTTATGTCTTTATTCAGACATTTGAACCATTTGTGGAAGGTTGTACAAAATAGATAGTGCTGAATAAATCTTTATTATCTCTGATCAGAAAATCTCAAGACGTTTTCAAATATAATCTCAAATTATAGAACTGATTAAATTTGATATGTTATTTTGTGTTTGACTGGCTGGTTCCTTAAATTATATAGTCTGACTAGCTCAGTGAATTATCTGTTTTTTTCAGGCTTTCTTGTCTATAAAGCTGCGTGAATCCAGACAAACTCACAAAAATGTGTTGAGTTAGTTACACTATATTGGAGCTCTCTTGAGCACCAATTAGTTTGTAATCAGTTTCTTGGTAGGGGTTGTCAGATGAGGTTAGGTCATGTGATGAACTGTTGAATTTTGGGCTAGCACTATGTGTGCAGTGTAGATGTAGTAAAGTTGTAATAAAGACACAGTGTTGATCTGTACATTTCACAATTGATAACACTTGATTTGTAGTGGAGACTTCAGATTTTAGCATCATCCTGTAGCCTATTGCACTTATCGGGTGGCAAGTCTGTTTGAGAGATGGTCCCTTTCTGACTTGGGTATTAGGGTTGGGTTGTTCAAAAGTTAAGTCAGACTTAAATTTGTAATGTCACAAAGAAATTCAGTTGTGATGTGACGTCGTTCAACAATGGTTTAAAGTTAATACACTTTTGAACAACCTGACACAGTGCCTTTACAAAACACCCTCTCGAACCTCTTGACTGGAGTATCAATGCTTAAACTAACCCCTTTGAACCCCCTAACTAGAGTATCAATGCTTTAAGACACCCTTTTGAATCCCTTTACTGGAATATCAGTGTCTTGAAACACCCTTGAAACCCTTCATCGATGGCTTTAAGAAAAATAACAGCTAACAAATTAGTTTTCTAATAACCTCTCAATAAAAAGCTGGCCTTAAGACAAATAAGAGCTAATATGTTTTCTAATAGGCTGGATGTCTCCTTGGTTTAACTGGAAATCAGAACCCATTGACCTCTATATGGCCTTTCCTAAAGCATTCCCAAAGAATCCGACATCAAGGACTACATTTGTGGGGTAATACTTAAAGACTTGTGCTTTCTGATATGTAATGTATTTATAAGGTAGCAGTAAATCTGACATTAAATCTAAATGATGGAATACCCACTGTGGACCTCTTGGTTGTAACAACTATAAGAAGTAAAGAGTAATGTAATTTCCTGCCACCCATGGCTAAGGCTTCTAACTTACATCATAGTCAGTGATAACGGCTACAAATGTTCTTTATAACCAGTGTAAAACAAGAGCCCGGAGGCAGTAGATGAGAATTGACAGTGTGAATTAGTGAATATCATATCAGTTAGTTAGTCAGCAGACACACTGGTTCCACAGCCTGTCACCAGTAATTCCATACAACACTAATCTGCAACCAATACCAGTGCTACTGCAACCTTTAAATTGGGTGGAGGGGAAAATCCCTCAGTAATACATATCATCATGGACCTGACCATTTTCATACATTCAACCACTAGTTTGTGAGGATGATTGAGACATCCAATGGTGCATGTGTGGCAAAGTTTTATCATTAAAAGTGAACTGAAAAAGGCATTCACTTTTTGAAACATCACAGAAATTTTCACAGACATCCCAAATGATATAGTGATAGAATAACGGTATAGCCTGAAGTTTCACTTAAGAGTTTAACATAGTATATACTTGCTGTCAACTTCTTTTTTGACATAATACATGTAATTCACCTTTTTTTTGTGCCATCATCAGGAGATGCTAAAATGTAAAGAAAAACTGAAGTTAACCTTTTTCCGAATTCTACTACTTGTGTTTTCTGGTATAGTTCAGGAAGTCTTTTTGGGTAGGTAGTGTGGAGAAATGTTTTTCTAAGTTTATAGTTAGGTTTGGATGGGTATTGAGATTGCCAGCTCACATGAGGTTAACAATCTAACACCTCTGAGGTAGAAAATGTTAACAGTTCCCTCTAGTGTTTAATAAACCTTCCATTGCAGGCCACCTCTGGCAGGAGAACTGTTTAACATTCCTGGCAAACAAGGTAAATAACTTCTGGCTGTTTTTCTCTACTCCCCAGCCTTTCTGACTTCAAGGTTTAACCAGTCCCATCCATCAGCACTTATAACCGAAATATACAATCTTCTTGTCACCTAATATATAAACTATCCAATCAGACAGGCTATTCAGCTATTCTGCTTCCTGGTGAAGATACTAAGCTAATAATATACTCTGTAGGGAAATACCTTTATGGGAGTCTCCAAATGTTGGAAAGAGGCTAAACACATCTGTCCATTGTGGGGTAACTAAAAAAATTAATACATCTTGACTGCTTTGATATCAGAGGATGGCCTGCCACGCCCCCTTTTTGACCTTGGAAGTCTCCCATTCTACCATGATGGCATCAATGCTTATTGAATGCATGCTGAGTTAGTGCTGTTTCATGTTCAGAAACCAAACCCCTTAAGTAATCGTTTGGCACAAAACAAAAATATCTTGGGCTTCCTTATCTAACTCATCTCATTTTTCAAAATAAAACATTTTTGAGTCTTACAATGACCAAATCTACAGATTGTTCTGTCCGACACCTATCGTACCTTTTTGCCAGAAGACCTAAGCGCACCTCAAGACATATACATATAGGTGTAACCCTATACCTAGTGATTAACTCTCCGTTGTTTATTTTTAGCTGAAATTTTGTTTACAGAGTCACAGCTGTCATCACCTTGTAATAATAACAAGTTAATGAAATGTAAACTACAGATGAAGAGTGTTGAAAACAGAAACTTAATCTTTATCTACAGAAAGATGATTACCGTGGCCATGCGCTTTCACTTTGAATTCACCTGTGTGTTCTCTCTTACAGGTTAATGCTGTAAAAACAAAAACTTTACAAAGAACAAAAAGTTCAGACTGTAAGTAGAAACTGGTAATATTAGAACTATTATAGGTGAACTAAATTGGTAGAAAGCAATTTTGTTGTGATGCTGAAATGACAACTATATTATACCAGTATGTACATGTAATACACCAAATATTAAAGTGTCCATAGCCAACCAAATTTGAGATTATTTATTTTGGATGATATATTGACTAATCACATTGTTTGGTGACCATTATTGGGCACCATTGGTTTTATTATCATTTACTCTATGTAAAATGTCTAATGACATTGAAGATAACACATTGGCCGACTAGTAATGACAAGTAAGGTGAGAAAATCAAGAATAGCCACACATCCACCTTACTGGATTTGACAAAGTGTAATATAACAAGTCTATCTGCCAAAAGTAGGAATAACTCAATGCCACCTGCATTAAGGTTATTTTATTAGACTAGCTCCCTTGTAGTATTTAAAGTCTGATGGATGATTTTCTCTCTTTATTGGTCGGTTGTATAAACTAAGATCAAATAATCCCAAGCTCATGCAGAAGATATCCTTTCTCTGTTTCTTTCGAACAAAGGAGATGAAAAGAAAATGGATTCTGTACAATCTGGGCTAGAAGTTATATTGTATTACCATTTTGTAACATAAAGATTCCTAATATTGTTTGTTACATGGACTTTTGAAACATTTTTCTTGAGAACAATGAAAAAAACAATGCCGACCATTTTTAAACTATGCATCCATCATATTAAATTCCTTAGACTTTAATAGAATAGTAAATTTTAATAGTTTTGATGAAAACGAAAATCAACAAGTAAATTTCCTATGACACTGTCAATCTGGTACATGTTGTGAATTGGGATTAATTAAACCAAATTCATAATCTGTATAAAATAAGATAAATGGGATTTTTATGGGAGAAATCCCTGTTATTAGACAGTTGTGGGTGTAATAATAAATAGTGTGCCTAGTTGGCCATACACAATTCATTACATGACCACATCATGAATGTGTTGTTCATAAGAGATGTTAACACCAAGTCTAATAAAGCAGAACGTTGCCTCAGCAAAACTGATATCAATTCATGAATAATTCATGAATTGAGTATGAATGTTTAACCTATGACATTTTTATATTAAAAGTAGCCCACAGAAAATGAATCACATTTTTGTTCATAAGACTGCCAAAGAAAAATTTAAATTAAATATATTTTTAATAAGCAGGCCATAAAGGATAAAAATTAATCACATTTTAATTCAACTGACTGCCATAGAAAATGATTTTTGTTCATAAGACTACCAGATTTTAATTAAATATATTTTTAGTTCTGGGAAGTCAGTAGTTATAAGAAGGAATCAACCTGATCAATTTGTATTGGGCTGGTTTAAGTACTGATTTGGTAGGTTTGTGTGTTTAGTCAGACTACCCAGTACCACTTGGTCATTCTATATCCAGACCAATAACCAGTCTCCCCTTGACTACATCCTTCAGCTACATCAATCCAAGAGGAGAATGTCTTGTATTTATCTGGGGCTGCCTGCCTTTCAGTTCACACCCTGATCCCAGACAACACTAATTACCATCCCTCCTATAGCCAGTTAGATTGGCTGTAATGATTGTAATAAAGTGAGTTGGTGTTGATGTGGAGCTGGCTGGTCTTGTAACTGGACACTGGTGTGGACAGATACAGGCAGGGCCACTCCTGAAATACTGATGTCCAGTACATATGGCACACTGGTGATGACACAAACATAAACCAATGGCACCTGACAATGTATATCCTTTCCTTTCAGGTCTAAACATTGACCTCATCTTCAAGATTCATTCTAAATGGAAGATTCTGAATGGAACAAGGGCAATTAAATCTATCATACAATGGGCTCGGTGGTAAAAGCTACAAATTACCATCTATATAAGGGCTGCAGGTTCTAGATTAACATTAAGTATACTGGGCAGATAAAGATTTACCCTCTACTGAAAATACAACTTTTTACTATGGTCTACATAGAAATGCTCAAGACGGTCCAAATGGTACATTGGATCCTTATATACATCTACAGAGAATTGAGATAATCTTGCATCTTTAATTTCATGATCCGATTGTGATCATCTTGAATTGTTGATCAACCTCATTTTGAAAATAGAGCTGCCTAAGTCTATTTTCTGACATTGAATGCATTAAGTCTACTTATTGTTTCTAGAACTTCAGCAATCTGCCCCAATATTTTGTTCTGATATGCATGCTTTATTTACTATTAGTATACCCAATCATATCTTGTTATATATAGTAAAAACCTATGTAGCATACACCAACAGTTGCATTCTATAGTATATTAAAGTCTGACCTTACAGATAAATGAATTCTAGTGGCAGTAATCTCCTGGGTTAGTGTTTTATGTTATACTCTGATAGTTGGCTGCAGACCGAGGATCAAACACTGCTGGGCTCATACGGAAGATATTATCCCCATGTGTTATTCCTTCAACTGGGAGGAGAGGAAAGACTCTGGAATGAAATCACTACATACTGGGCAGCCTGGGCTATAATATCCCTGTATTGCCCTGGCCTCAGGTACACATTCCTCATTTACACCACTGATGGTTTCCGATGAGTAGACCTCTGAGACCCTTTTCTTGGGTACATATATTTACAAGATTATCTTTACTAAACTGAATCTCTCTCAGCTGTCTGTCTTCATCACCAAGATCAATTCAAAAGGGATTCTTACCCTTAACCAAGTAAATTTAAGTATCTTTTTAAAATATCATGTGTTTTTATGGAGAAACAACAATTGTTTAAATTAAAAAGCAATCAAAATGTGTTAAACTACTGCATATAGGTAAGTTAATGAATCAGAATAATTGTGGACATAAGCAACCTACCCAATTAACAACTTATAATTAATTATCATTGTGTCTTGTTTTGACCACAACATGGATGCATTATTCATGTCTACAGTTATTTTAACACCCAATCTCATTAGTGGGTCTGTTTGTCATCAATAATGTAACTCTAATTAACAGGGATCATCTCAGACTTCTAACCGTAAACTGGCAATAATGAAAAGACAACAGTTTTTGGAGAAACATTAACTCTAACCAACAGAGACTGATCTCAGATTGCAATAAATAAACTGATAATAATGTAAAGAAAACAGTTATTTGTTAAGAAACACAATCAAATTCTAATCTACAGACTTCTTGTCACAAACTGACAATAATTGAAGAGAAAGTATCTTGCATCTTACAAATCATCAAATTTTCCTTACCAAGTTGATCTCCAGAGAACTTTTTATAATTTTAAATAGGTTGCTTTTAATCAACTAACAATCAGTGTTTCTGATTATAGCATTGTCTTTCCAATACATCTTCCTTTTTTGCTTTCTTTTTATTTTCTGACATTGAAATGTTAAATTATTTACTTCTGAACAAACATTTTATTAATAATTGTGAAGAAAAAAATATCATAAACAAACAATAACATTTTAAAGTATTATGGTAACATGAACACAAATATGAGCAAAAATGTTTGTAATCAAATTTGTAAGTTATAAATGTGTTCAATTATTAGTTATCTTTTTTCATCTGTCTTGCTTTGAATAACTTTTAAGAAAAACAAAAAAAAATATATTTAAGACAAAAGAAAGGCATATGATAACTCACCTAGTTTTGCTGGACTGTGTCATTGATTTGTTAAATAAGTCTTCCTCAGTTTAAGCCAGATTGCTTTTTCTCTCTAAATTCCTTGGTAAATATTTCCATGTTTTATCTGTCAGTGATGTTGCTGTATTATATGTATGTGCCTGATTTGTACTGCTCTCTGTTCCCCACTTGTAGTGATATGTTATGTCTTAATCAGCTGACTCCCGAGGACTTCTTGATCCCACTCTCAAGACTGATTGCCTTATAACTTAAACTGTGATTATACTTGAAGTGCTGTTGTCAGTCTGCAGATAGCTGGTTCTATTGGCCACCAATAGTTGAGGGTGTTAGGAGATTACCGTGACTCACACTACAGCTACAGATAGAGAAAATACACTGGTACCAGGCCATGTCCTTCCTCCTTCCTCCAATTATCTCAGCTCATTTGTCCATGGTTTTAGAATGTTAAATGATGCTATTGAAGTTAGTGTTCTGGTAAAAATGTATAATTAAATGTATCAACTTGTCAGGAATCTTCCCTTTAAATTCACAGTTACTCCAATACCACTGAATCGCATAGTTGTTCACAGTATTCTGATAAAGTATCTCCTTTAGTTGACCACTTGGAATGATGTGTTTATATCCTTGTGTTCTGGAATACAATATGAGAATTTTGAATCTAACAATGCTTCTGGCTGTTCACATGAACTAATCCACATCTGGATTATCTGAAGTCTTTATTCCACTTTACTTCTTCATTAATTAACTGTTTCACATCCGGATTATCCATGAATATTGTTTTGTCAGGATGTGAATGATTTTAAGCTCTAGAATGTTTCTTAATCTAAGTCCTTGTAAATGTGCACGTTTCTTGTCAGCGAGCAGGTTAGCTTTGCTGTAGAGAGTTCTTCACTTTCTACTAGATTGTTTATCACATCACACTGCTTCTTGGCTGAGGAAGTCCTGCATGATTTCCAGTTCACACCCTGACCCAAGTCAGCACTAATTATTCTCCCTCCTATAACCAGTTAGATTGACTGTAATGATTGTAATAAAGTGAGTTGGTGTTGATGTGGAGCTGGCTGGTCTTGTAACTGGACACCGGTGTGGACAGATACAGACAAGGCAGTCCCTTCCAGTCCATATGGCACAGCATTGAACCCACATGTTTCCCTCTACCCATTCCCCTCACTCCATCATCTGACACACATTCTACCACCCTCCCTAGGAGGAGGCTTATCTTTGCTTTCTACTCCCTTATCTTGTAGTCCTCCTGCCCAACATACTTTTTATATGATGAATCAATAAATATCTTCATCTACCATTATCACCTTTCTCCAACAAAATCCCATTTCCAGAGGGTAAACAATCTGTAATATCCCCTCTCTGCCCTTCTTCCCCCTTTCCCCTCGAGCCCCACCAACAGAATAGTAGGATATCTTTAATTGCTCTCTGAAGACCCATTAGTACTATATGGCATTTCTAGCATGTATGGATACCAATATCAAGGTTATTTGAACCCAATTCTTTGGAATAGCATGATTAAAACTAAGATTTGTTTCACCTGTAATGGTTTAGTTTGATTATTGTGTGTTTTGAGGGACTTAATTAGTACCAGGTACACCCTGTATTTGTGTTTCTCTCGGATACCACATGAAGTAGTTCCATTCATGAACACTGATTTTAATCAATCTATATCTGGCTAGTGGCAGCTTTGTCAAAACATGGTTATGGTGAGGTATTTACTTAAAACAAGGAAAATTAAAAAATAGCAAAACATTTTATAGATGGGCTATTACTGTTCCAATACTCTGTGAAAGGTCAATACATTAATTCACAGCTTCCTTTACAAAAGTGATGATAAAATGGATTAATATTTTAGGTTTTTGTTCTTTTTTAACCTCATACATTCTGTATCTTGGCATAGTTTCATAACAAAAATCAGATTGAAGAAATATATATGGGGAGTATAATAAATCCAATGTCCTAGTTTAACAGAGATGGTGGTGATTAAGCTATCAGATTTGGTAGCTGAGGGGGGTTGGGTTAACAAGTATGGAGAGGGTTAACTTGTAGACAGTCAGTCTGCAGGATCCCAATCTGACAAGCTAACCTGTCAACAGATCTCTCCCTGGAGCAGTATTCAGTCCGCTACTCACTGTTATTCCTTGGTAATATCAGTTGGTGCCAACATTGGGGAATACTGTTAAACATACAGTATTCTGTACTCTTGTCTGTATAGCTGTTACAGTTAAAATGGCTGTGTTGGTAAAGGACATCTCTCCTGAAGGCTGTTCAATGGTCTTGGGTTCTTCCAATGACCTTTACAGTTAAAATGGCTGTGTTGGTAAAGAACATCTCTCCTGAAGGCTGTTCCATGTTCTTGGGTTCTTCCAATGATTTTTACAGTTAAAGTGGCTGTGTTGGTAAAGGACATCTCTCCTGAAGGCTGTTCCATGTTCTTGGGTTCTTCCAATGACTGTTACAGTTAACATGGCTGTATTGGTAAAGGACATCTCTTCTGAAGGCTGTTCCATGTTCTTGGGTTCTTCCAACGACTGTTACAGTTAACATGGCTGTATTTGCAAAGGACATATCTCCTGAAGGCTGTTCCATGTTCTTGGGTTCTTCCAATGACTTTTACAGTTAACATGGCTGTATTGGCAAAGAACATCTCCCTGAAGGCTGTTCCATGTTCTTGGGTTCTTCCAATAACTGTTACAGTTAACATAGCCGTATTGGTAAAGAACATCGCTTCTGAAGGCTGTTTCAATGTTCTTGAGTTTCTCCAGTGACTGTTACAGTTAATTTAGCCGTGTTGGTAAAGAACATCTCTCCTGAAAACTGTTCCATGTTCTTGGGTTCCTCCATTGACTGTGACAGTTAACATAGCTGTATTGCTAAATAACATCTCTCTTGAAGGTTGTTCCATAATATTGGTTTCATTCAATGACTGTCATAGTTAACATGGCTGTATTGGTAAAGAACATCTCTCCTGAAGGCTGTTCCATGTTTTGGGGCTCCTCCATTAACTATTACAGTTAACATGGCTGTATCGGTAAAGAACATCTCTCTTGAAGGCTTTTTCATTATATTAGTTTCATCCAATGACTGTTACAGTTAACTTGGGTGTATTGGTAAAGAACATCTCTCCTGAAGGATGTTCCATGCTCTTGGGTTCTTCCAGTGACTGTTACAGTTATCATAGCTGTATCGATAAAGAACATCTCTCTCGAAGGCTGTTCCATGTGCTAGGCTTCTTTCAACAACTGTTACAGTTAACATGGCTGTATTGGTAAAGAACATCTCTCCTGAAAGCTGTTCCATGCTCCTGGGTTCTTCCAGTGACTGTCATAGTTAACATTGCGGTATTGGTAAAGAACATCTCTCCTGAAGGCTGCTCCATGTTCTTGGGTTTCCCCAGTGACTGTTACAGTTAACATAGCTGTATTGGTAAAGAACATCTATCCTGAAGTCTGTTCCTTGTTTTGGGGTTCCTCCATTAACTGTTACAGTTAATATGGGTATATTGGTAAAGAACATCTCTCCTGAAGGCTGTTTCATGCCCTTCCATGGACTGTTACAGTTAATTTGGCCATGTTGGTAAAGAACATCTCTCCTGAAGGCTGTTCATGTTCTTGGGTTCTTCCAATGACTGTTACAGTTAAGATAGCTGTATTGGTAAAGAACATCTCCCTGAAGGCTGTTCCATGTTCTTGGGTTCTTCCAGTGACTCACAGTTAACATAGCTGTATTGGCAAAGAACATCTCTCCTGAAGGCTGTTCCATGTGCTTGGGTTCTTTCAGTGACTCTTACAGTTAACATGGCTGTAATGGTAAAGAACATCTCTCTTGACGCTTGTTTCATTATATTGGTTTCATCCAAGGATTGTTACAGTTAACATAGCTGTATTTGTAAAGAACATCTCTCCTGAAAGCTGTTCCATGTTCTTGGGTTTCTCCGGTGACTGTTACAGTTAACATAGCTGTATTGGTAAAGAACATCTCTCCTGAAAGCTAATCCAAAACGCTGCTCCATGTTTTGGGGTTCCTCCATTAACTGTAAAAGTCAACATGGGTGTATTGGTAAAGAACATCTCTCCTGAAGGCTGTTCCATGTTTTGGGGCACCTCCATTAACTGTTACAGTCAACATGTCTGTATTGGTAAAGAACATCTCTCCGGAAGTCTGTTCCATGTTCTTGGGTTCTTCCAATGACTATTACAGTTAACATGGCTGTATTGGGTTCCTCCATTGACTGTTGCAGTTAACATGGGTGTATTGGTAAAGAACATATCTCCTGAAGGCTGTTCCATGTTCTTCGTTTTCTCGAATGACTGTCAAAGTAAGCATGGCTGTATTGGAAAAGATCTCATGAAGGCTCCTCTGTGTTCTTGGGTTTCCCCAATGGGCCTGTGGCCTTGGCTTACTGGTTAGCAGGGGCACCTTCTAAAGCCTACTTCGATGTACTATTCACAGGATTGAGTGCATCTGTTACCTTCAGGTATATGAGTGAGTCGCTAGGGGTGTTTTAACGAGGTTTCCTTGCGGTTTTTCACCTTAATAGGGCAAGGATTAATGTGAAGTAGAAAATCTATCATCATATAAGTGAAATACCCTTGAGTGCAATGTTAAACCCCAATCAAACGAACAAATCCAGTGACTGTTACAGATAACATGGCTGTTGGGTTCGTCCTAGGTAACATGTAGAGCAGACATGATTGCAATGAAAATTGCAAATCACTAGTTAAATGACATCTGATATTCTTCAGTGTTCCCTTTATACATTTTACTTATTTTGTGCAAGTAGCAGTTCATGTTCATGTTTTCCAGTTCATGTCTTTGAAAATCAATGAACCAATTGCCAGAAGGAGAGCTTGGACAAAGGAAAATAATTTGTTCTTGGTCCTCATATGTTAGTTATAGTAGGTACATTGTACATTTTAAGACATGGTTCTCCCCACCTCCCTGTAGCAGTAACATTCTACACTAAATTCTCCCCACCTTTCCCCATTACTGTAGCAGTGACATTCTACACTAAATTCTCCCCACCTTTCTACATTGCTGTAGCAGTTACATTCTACACTAAATTCTCCCCACCTTTCCACATTACTGTAGCAGTAACATTCTATACTTAATTCTCCCCACCTCCCTGTTTTAGACTTGATTCTCCCACCTTCCTGCTATAGTTACATTCTAGACTTAATTCTCCTCTCCTCCGTGTTATAGTTTAATCCTAGACTACCTCCCACCTCCCCACATTGCTGTATTAGGTACATTCTGGACTTAATTCTCCCCACCTCCCTGTAGTAGTTAATGCTAGACTTAATTCTGCCCACTTCCCTGTTATGGTTAAATTGTAGACTAAATTCTCCCCACCTACCCACACTGCTGTATTAGGTACACTCTGGACTTAGTTCTCCTCCCCTCCCTGTAGTAGTTAATGCTAGACCTAATTCTCCCCATCTCCCTGTTATGGTTAAATTCTAGACTAAATTCTCCCCATCTCCCTGTTATGGTTAAATTCTAGACTAAATTCTCCCCACCTCCCCATAAAAGGGACATTCTTGCCT
>JARFOD010082587.1:0-19284 GCA_031763545.1 Mopalia muscosa | reverse complement strand
CGATAACACATGCCCATGAAAGGGGGCTCTCGTGTACCAGACGGATGGAATGATTCGATAACAGATGCCCATAAAGGAAGGTCTCGTATACCAGACGTATGGAATGATTCGATAACAGATGCCCATGAAAGGGAACTCTCGTGTACCAGACGGATGAAATGATTCGATAAAAGATGCCTATGAAACGGAGGTCTCGTGTGCGAGACGTATGGAATGTTTCGATAACAGATGCCCATGAAAGGGAGCTCTAATGTGCGATACGTATGGCATGATTCGATAACAGATGCCCATGAAAGGGAGCTCTCGTGTTCCAGACGTATGGAATGATTCGATAACAGATGCCCATGAAAGGGAGGTCTCGTGTGCGAGACGTTTGGAATGATTCGATAACAAATGCCCATGAAAGGGAGCTCTCGTGTGCCAGACGTATGGAATGATTCGATAACAGATGCCCATGAACGGGAAGTCTCGTGTGCCAGACGGATGGAATGATTCGATAACACATGCCCATGAAAGGGGGCTCTCGTGTACCAGACGGATGGAATGATTCGATAACAGATGCCCATAAAGGGAGGTCTCGTGTATTAGACGTATGGTATGATTCGATAACAGATGCCCACGAAAGGGAACTTTCGTGTACCAGACGGATGGAATGTTTCGATAAAAGATGCCTATGAAACGGAGGTCTCGTGTGCGAGACGTATGGAATGATTCGATAACAGATGCCCATGAAAGGGAGAGCTCTCATGTGCCAGACGGATGGAACATGTCTTTGAGAGGAAGCATTCCTGGACGGATTTCCGTGTTACCCTTCACATTCTTAACAATACGGAATTTTGTAATGGCTTTTACTATCACGCGAGTAATATACCCCCCCTAATGATATTCAAAATTCACTGTGTAATATTCTTTTTTTATTATTTATTATTAATTTCTAAATCAAATAATTTTCCAAATTGTGTTTGACAATTTCAAGCCTGGACCAGTTCAGAGGAGCAAGACTTTTATTCGAAACATGACATGAAATAGAATAACGGCATTCGAACCCTTATTGTCAAAGGTCATCACCCCTGTGTTGCATTATGAATTGAATTGCGCGTTTGACTCAAAACAATTGCGAGTGTTATAGCAAATTGAAGCAATAAAAGTGTTACTTAACAGAGGGCGTATCACTTTACCTATCATATTAACAATAAAAGAAAATAAGCAACAGTTCTTAATTGCAAATAAACAGGGCTGTTCTGCGATAAATAGTGTTTATATGTTTAATATGAGTAAAAGTAAATATTTATTCCAAATTTAGTTGTGCAAATTACACACACACAAAAATTGGAAAAAATGTCTATTTGTTTACAGGGCTTTAAACGTTTCATAAAATTCCATCGCAGATATTTGGACGTGTCGTCCAAACAGTAGGCCTAAATATATTTAACTTTCTTCGCAGATATAAATCGTCCCACAAGCAGTCGGTAAACATAGGAGAGGTCAACATACTGTCAAGTTATAATGAATAAAGTTTGTAAAGTAGGTCATGGATTGTTGACTTGCAATGAAATCGGGAGTTTCAGATGGCCTACAGCACATGAAGTTACATGTTGATGCCTGTAATTTAGGTCAGCGAGTCTGCGTTTGGTGTGATATTTGTAACGCCATATGAGTGACATCCACAAACATAACACTCTAGGTTTCCGTTTTTAAACAGAAATGTAAACTACAAAACGCATTGTAAGTTGTAAATGCAATTACGGACTAAATAACAAAGTACTTACTATATAGAGCTACATATGTTATATATACGAAGACAAAATATTCGGAGTCTTACATAGAATCCTTTTTCAACAACAATCTGGGCACGCCAAAGCTTGGTTATTTGATTGCTTGATTGGGGTTTAATGCCGTACTGGATGAAACCCCTCTCGACGTCACTGGCAATAAACAAAGACAAGACTGGTCAAATACAGATCAAATACAGGACAATCCCAGTACGCAATACAAATTCATCACAAACAGATCGAACTCGTGTTGCCAGATAGATCTGAGACCACCAGGACAAAGGGAAGACGAAAACAATTTGAAATTTTACTCTAACAAGTAACATAGACCTACATACGCTTGCAATGGGCGTTAACATACCAACACCCTTTAACCGAATCTGTTTGTCAGTTCACGTCAGTGTTGCATGCAAAACAAAAACCTTGGACCTAAACTGATATTTGACTATCAAACAGTCTTTAATCAAATATAAATGCAAGTCACGTATTGTCTTTTGTTAATTTGAACTAAACGTGTACCGGTACTTCGAATTGAATTTTCGTCCACTTTGTCCTATACATAGCCCTATATAGGGCCTGGTTTCCTTTATAAAAAAATAAATTGTAAACAATCTGTAAAGCGCAAACAGATTAATGCTATTTCCTGCTAAAATCTGACTAATTTACAATATGACTACAAGCTTCAATGGTAGGTCTACAAAAGTGGGCCATTTATGAGAAATAAGAGCTAGTTATAATAGTAGTTCTATTGTGTTACACGTATGCAGCCCAACTTTACTGCATCACGCTCTAGCAAAAACCGAATCACGCACATGCGGTTCTCAGGCATAAAATATTTCTTATAATGAGAGGGGCAGATAATTATTATGACGATCTCTATGGGAAACAAATACGAAATTTAAATCTCGTAGACTAGCAAACACTGATCGATGTCATTTTAATGCATACAACATTGACAAAGCATGGTTTTATTAGACGTTCAGTCCTAGGAATATCGAACAGCGTAAACAGTCCCATTCTGACATTGTCATGGCATGATCACAGCTGATTAAGAAATTTGTCAATGTCATGAGTTCATAGTTGATATGAATAATAAATAGAATATTACACAGCAAAAATTAAATATCATAAATATTGCTCTATTGAATGGTGGAAAGAATTACCAACTCGACTCTTCGCGTTCTGTGGGGTTTCTGTTCAAGCAACTTGTATGGTATTCAAATCCAGTGTATAACATCCTGTATGAATTGACTGACTATGCTGCAGTAAATTTGGATATCAAATCGAAAATGATATAAGGCCTACCGCACGAAACCATCATGTATAATTCACGGAATGAGTATACAAGGCAAACACCATAGCCCATATCAAGTGTGTTTTATCTTTCAACTGTCAACTAATTATTGTGATGTTCATCGGTATAATTGGCGACCTAAATAGTAAAATGAGCGGTTATTTCATAGGCAAAACCCAGAAATACATTGAGCCCTTTAATCGACCTATACTATATGGTATGGTATAGTGCTAGCCCATGTGGTTACAATATCCTCACGAAATAAGGACATTATAAGATATTGTTTATAGGTATTGTTAAATAAATTTAGCCTTACATACAAGTGATATCTTGTTTTAAAAATCAACAAGAAATTTGTTTATGAGTGGAGTGATGGGATTCGCCATTTAGTAGATGGTAGGGATATGTGTTCTGAACTGTATGAAAAAAAGAGAATTCAAAATTGGATTGCCACTGTTAATACTTCACCCAGGTATGTGGTGTTTGCATGCTTTATGTGCATGGATACCATGGCTTATGTACCGAAAAGGCGGCAGATATGGAAACGTATCTAAACGTATATTACCGTATGTATCAACTGTAGCTCTGGGAAAGTCGAGAATGGATATCACTTCTTATTGGTGCGGACTATGGTACGGCTCAAATAAATGTTTCGTGCGATTTTAACAATCCTGGTCTAGTCTACATAAATGTAATACATTGTTAAACTCAAATTCAAAGAAGTAAATTTTTAATATCAGTAATATGCATTGTCAGAATGTGTAACCTGAATGGGAAGAGGAGAGATTGAATGCTATAATTTTTCTCCATCTCTCTCCAGGTTATAATAATCAATGGCGCCTCCACTCCTTATTTTACGATAGAACTCTATGTTTCGATACAAATGCACAAATTTAAATTAGGAGTAAAATATCATTCCATTGGAATTTCATATAATGGTGGTAATCGTCGGATGTGGTGTGGGTTTCCGAGCTAATGTAAATTGTGAGGTGGTCCTCCGAACTAGTGTAAATTGTGAGTTGGTTCTCCGAGCTAGTGTAAATTGTGAGGTGGTCCTCCGAGCTAGTGTAAATTGTGAGATGGTCCTCCGAGCTAGTGTAAATTGTGAGGTGGTCCTCCGAGCTAGTGTAAATTGTGAGGTGGTCCTCCGAGCTAGTGTAAATTGTGAGGTGGTCCTCCCAACTAGTGTAACTTGTGAGGTGGTCCTCCGAGTTAATGTAAATTGTGAGGTGGCCATCCGAGCTATAGTGTAAATTGTGAGGTGGTCCTCCGAGCTACTGAAATTGTGAGGTGGCCCTCCGAGCTATAGCGTAAATTGTGAGGTGGCCCTCCGAGCTCGTCTAAATTGTGGGGTGGTCCTCCGAGCTATAGTGTAAATTGTGAGGTGGTCCTTCGAGCTAGTGTAAATTGTGAGGTGGCCCTCCGAACCAGTGTAAATTGTGAGGTGGCCCTCCGAGCTATAGTGTAAATTGTGAGGTGGTCCTCCGACAATCTACAATGGAATAAATATGCCGGACTATATAATGATGTCATACAGCTACATGTTATTCGTTTTAAGGGTTATTTACTAATTACATTATTCTCAAATCAAAATTTTCGATCATAATTAACTTAGTAACTAGTGCGAATAGTAGAGCTCCACCACGTGAAATGATGGTTACAACATAATGATCGACAAGAAACAAACAAGGTGAAGTAGAGGGAGAATGAGGCAATTTGGAGGACGGGAATGGGGTATGGGAATGGGCGGTGTTATGACCAGAGAGGGAGGGGGCGGCAAGTGCCAGGGGCGGATAAAGTCTGGCATAATCGTCCCAGTGATTGCTTATATCAGCAGAATTTACCGGAAGTAAATGGCCTTGGCGTAAATATGATTCGCGAAAAAAGTTCTGAAAAATTGTCATCGACCACGTCTGTGAAAGGCGTTCATTATTTTGTTAGAAGAAATGAATATTAACTACTATGCAAAAAATAATTACCGAAATTGACGCATAACAACTGTTTGTATGTTTAATAAAGGGAAAACTGGGTAAGGGATGACCTATAAAAAATGACTAAAAAAACCAATTTCAGTGGGCTCCAAAAGTCATGCACGAAGACTCCCACTTTGAATAAGTTCACGTAGTAATGGAAGTTTAGAATAAATATTACCAGTGACACAGTCCTACACTAGTCACGATTAAAGGCTTTTCAATAAAAATAATAATACTGAATATATACGACAATCCAGAAAATTGTGTAATAGGGATTTTCTTTATAAACTTGAGTCAAGTGTCTCGTTTAAAACACGATACTAACATCTGTCTGGATCTGATAATTGTTTCCAGTTGGGTGAACACAAACAAACAATCTACTACGTCACAATATACCACTCTAAAAACACATGTAAATCTACGCTGACCTCTTTTCAACGTTAAAGTGATCTATATTGAAGCATATGGCCACACAACTTCATAAGATCTGGCCTGAAATAAAGTATGGATCCCAGGTCTAATCTGGGATACTGTAATATGGGACGGGTCCCAGTACTAATGTGAATTACTGCCATACAGTATGGATCCCAAGACTAATCCCAGCACTGATGCGAGTTACTGCCATATAGTATAGATCCCAGAACTTATTTGGGATACTGTAATATGGAATGGATCCCATGACTCATCTAGGATACTGCCAATTGGTATGGATCCCAGTACGGATGTGAGTTGCTGCCATAGTGTATGGGTCCAAGGACTAATCTGTGATACTGCCAGCTGGTATTGATCTCTGGACTGATTTTGGCGCGGATCCCAGGACTGGCCTGGGATTCTACTATATGGTATGAATACAAGGACTGATCTTACAATGTAACATGGATCCCAAGACTGAAGTTATAGATAGTTTTAGTCCCAAGCACGATAAGCAGTATAGTATGCATCCAAGATCTGACCTGTTATATAGTATGGATTCCAGGTCTTGCCAGGGTTATATATGAATCCTAAATCTGATCTCAATACTGGGACAAGGTATAGATTTAAGGTTTTATCTGGGATGGGGTATGGATAGCATGTCTGATCTGGGATACTCTATGGATCCCAGGTCTGATCTGGGATATGATATAAATCAAAGGTCTTATTGTTTAGCCATATTTCAGTTTTTCATTCAAACAAATTGAATGTAAAATTGTCAATTTTTATCTAAAATAGTTTGCTCACAATCTATCATTTAGCACCACAAGGTCGTATCACAAGTTTTTCATATTTTTGGGGTTAAATTTAGAAATATTTATGAAAACGTAACTTATATTTGATATATAGTATGGATACCATGTCTGTTCCGAGTTGTAGTATAAATCCCAGGGCTTTTTCTGGGATATACAATATAGATTCCAGGTCCAATCTGTGATACAATATAGATTCCAGGTCTGGTCTGTGATACAATATAGATTTCAGGTCTGGTCTGTGATACAATATAGATTCCAGGTCTGATCTGTGATACAATATAGGTTCAAGGTCTGATCTGTGATACAATATAGATTCCAGGTCTGATCTGTGATACAATATAGATTTCAGGTCTGATCTGTGATAAAATATAGATTCCAGGTCTGATCTGGGATACAATATAGATTCCAGGTCTGATCTGTGATACAATATAGATTCCAGGTCTGATCTGTGATACAGTATAGATTTCAGGTCTGATCTGTGATACAATATAGATTCCAGGTCTGATCTGTGATAAAATATAGATTCCAGGTCTGATCTGTGATACAATATAGATTTCAGGTCCGCTCTGTGATAAAATATAGACTCCAGGTCTCATCTGTGATACAATATAGATTCCAGGTCTGATCTGTGATACAATATAGATTTCAGGTCTGATCTGAAAGCTATCTAGGAGCTGGTATGGACCCAAGATCTGACATGAAATACGATATGAACCCCAGGCATGATTGTCAGGAAAATAAATATTTCTTATGATCAGGTTTTAATACCAGGAAAACGGAGTTAGGAGGTAAGATTTATTCCAAGCGTTTGTTTTAGGTTTGTGCTACCACTAAGGTACATGTAACTGTAGAGATAATACCAATAGGACTCCGGTGTTTAATTTAGGTTTGTGATATACTGCTAAGGTTAGTGTAGTGATAACACCATTAGCTTTTTCAGCGAACCTCTCTTTCTGACTTAACTTATCTGAATTAAAGTTGTGGAACGAGCTGTCATTTAACAGTGTTGCAAAATCCACCTCGACACCAGCTAGCTCAACACACCGTGCTTTGCTGCTTAGTAAACTGATTGGGGATATTTACTGTAAGGCTGCATCAATTTATATTCAGTGCTCAAGCACTCAACACAAATTTTGAGATAGCAAAACTATTCGTTTTTTGATCTTTTGTTATTAGAAATCATAGTAAATCTGTTCTTTTGATCGAACAAAATGATATTCGGTTTATTCTATCGTATAATCTGTTATGCGTTTGTGTTCTGAGTGGCAATTTAATATGTTGTGTATTTCTGACAGTATTCATTATCTGTTTTGATATTGTCCCTCGAGACAATTATGTGTATTTTGTCATTAGGACAGAATTATCTGTTGTGATATTGTCCCTCGAGACAATTATGTGTATTTTGTCATTAGGACAGAATTACCTGTTGTGATATTGTCCTTCGAGACAATACATATGTTTTGTCAATTTTGTCAGTGGGACAGTATTATCGGTTGTGATAATGTCCATTGAGACGATTATATGTTTTGTCAATTTTGTGGAAAATTTTTATTTGCAAAAGTAACATTGATATCTGGCTTAATAATCGTTTCTGTTTTGTCCAGCTAGGCCACGATAGTGACCACCAACTTTCATGTATATCCAAACATCCCACTGCATGTGCCCACGACTTCTCCGCCCTAATGGCTTTGCCAATCGGATATTGTGACATGAATTCCACTCGACATATGGTACCAATAATCTGGTACCACTTACAGGCCTATACTTTATTTACATCGTGCAATTTCAATCAGATGACCCCAGTCTCGGATTAAAATACCAGGCCTCAATATCTCCTGGTATGGCCCCCTATATATATATATATTTTTTGAATAAATGAAGAAAGAAGAATTTGCTTGCCTATATATATAACGAAAGTGAAGTCTGGTTGAAAGTCAATAAGAAATATCTTATTGACTTTCAATCAGATTTCGTTCTCGTTAATAATCTTTGAAGTATCTACAATGTCATTCATATGATCTACAAACGGTGGCTTGTAAAATGGTGAATAAATGGATGAAATGGTCGTTACTATATGGACGCAGGCAACATTTTATTTCTCTTGAAAAAAAGCTATATATTGGTTTGATAGGCTAATATTTAGTAGACCATTTATAATTGGTATGTTAAACTACAAAACGCAGACCACGGACATTTACTGTGGGGATTCGGGGATTAATTCTCATATGGCTGTGGGTTCGATTCCCGGATGGGTTTAAACTGCAAAATTGTCTGAACTAGAATATATTAGAACTAAAGAAAGGGTTATCTGAAAATATCCCAAGCAATGTTTGTAAGGCGAGATGGCGAACGCCGATCTCTTATTCGTAGGATACGAACCCCTTATTTCTGTTTGAGGTAGGCTGTTTAAAAAGGAAAACGTCCCTTATACCCAGTGTTGGTTTACCTGTGTGGCATTCACTGTTTCTGAGATGTATACTGCATGACATTTTACAGCCAGTAAAATAATTATATATAGGTCTTTGTTTTCTAAAAAATCTATATCCATATCAATGGATAGATATTTAATGCTGAGTTTTCTATAGATCTATAGTAAACACAATTTACAGTCTAGCAAAAATGCTATAATGTTAAATAAACACTCATAGCGTGAAATGTTTACAGACAAGTTGATACGATTATCATTCGCGACTTCTTCTTTACATTGTGAGCAAAATCAGAGAAGCCGCGCCGGCTATAGAAACGGATTACTTAACTGTTCCCTTTTGTTAATAAACGGAGGGTCTGTGTTTTCTAGGTCTACGGCCTTTAGTCTGTACTTTCAACATCTTTTTTTTCTACGGGCACCCCATTATATCCACTAACGTTATCTCATCAGCGCAATATAATGTAGGCCTGCCTACACCAACACCCACCCACCCACCGGCACCCATGCATGCACATCCCACCCGCACACTACCCCAACCCATGCCTATATGACGCTGAATGATTTGTTAACCTTTTCTGATTTTAAAGATTCAGATAGATTTAAATAAATATTTGTTAATGTGTTAATCTGGTGTAACCTCCTAGCCTTATATCCGAAATGCTGTGTTGTAGAGGAGTCTGATTTATGATATGCTCTAGTTGGGACGACCTTGACCTTTAAGTGACGATGTGTATTTCAGCCTTGCGCAATCTTCTCGACATTCTTGCAATATGAACTGCTACATCGTGAGTGCCTCGGGCCATAGAACACTACATCTTATTGTTTGTACGTCGTCATCTTAAGTCTACGTCACTTATTGTTCTCGCACACACACAAAAAAACACAACAATAAAAAAAAAACCTCTTTACTTTGATATGTACATACAAAACAATAAGAGTGAAATTTGCCTATCCTCAACAAGTCGACATAGACTGGATCATATAAAGATCATCCTATGCTATCTATGACACAAGAAGGCCGGCTGATGTTTAAGTGTTTAGATATGGGAAATGCATAATTTACCCTATATATTTAAAAAAAATTCTAAATTGGTTTACATTTGATTTTATTAATTTATTGGCGTTAAATTTACGCTGTGCTTAAGTGTACTTCACTTAATTATGTGACGGCGGTGTATTCAAACATTTATTGACACTATAACACAACCATAAAATCAGATCGAGTTATTTTGATACTGTTAGCCAAGTTAATTGACCCCTTGTGCTTCGCAAAGAGTGTTGTTAATCGTCAAGCCGTCTTTTGCCAGAGGTGTTGGTGTTCAAAAGATATCGACGTATAGTTATGTCATAGACGTGAAACTCGTCGGTCCTTGGTTCCCTATAAGCCAAGCTTCATATCACTAAATGTGTTCATGCAAAAGCCTAGTTTCAAAAGTAGCCTTTTTATAGCTTATCCATTAACAATCCCTACCCACCCCAAGCATGCCTATGTAATTATACAATATTGTAGAGACGGACAAGCTTATAGTTGTCTCGGACTATAAACATGTACCAAATAGATAAATTACTAGAACAATTTTGAGCAGCTCCAAACTAAGAAAGACTAAAAACTTAATTAATATAATGGCGGTTTAAGATTTCCCCTGTTCATCAAGTTTGTGACATTTACGATCATTAAAGCGCCGTTTCCATGATCGAAATTGTAGGCCTACCTAAAAGTCGCATCTTGACAAAACACAAACGTTATCTTCATAATAGTCTATAGGCCTATATCTTGCATATAAGTGCTAATTTATGCACCTCAGAAAAGTTAAACAATAGGCCTGCCGAGATTACATAATGTTTGTTAAAGCTATTTTCTTATTTATTTTCAAAGTAGATACCGGTATTGTAAATCACATTTAAATAAAAGTCAACCAGTCTCGGTGAACCTATAGCTATCAGTACAACATTTCGAGTAGGCATTGTTGGTGCGTGAAAGAGGTATAATATAAAGCAGACAAACAGTCCTTGACAAGCTCTACAAAAACATTATCTGCCTGCTAGAACCAGCTTATATATCAACACATGTAAGGCTGAACGCGGTGACCTTGTGTACTGTTCTAACCCCGTCTTAACAAATAAACAGAATATTTCATTCACCTCCAACAGCCAATCCGTGGCCAGGTTTTAGCTTAGTCATACAAGTGGTGTCAAAATCGTCACGGACATTTTAAACCAATCAAATCTCGATCGGGTGACCTCTACGAGGGGATTTTCCATGTAGATTATACTAAAAATAACATCTCCATATATGGCAGGCAAATTTGAGCACCGTAAGGTTTAACTAGTAAATGCCGAAAAAAAAACATATCTGCGGTCAAACAATTTTAATAAATAGACTCCAGATTCCGTTTAATGTAACCATATGAAATCAGATGGAACCTAATCTGTACATTCTTCATTCTTTTACACCGATAATTCAACAGTAAAATCTCAATTATACCTATTTGTTTTATTCTATGTCTTCGAGTACGAAGTGGTATTACGGTTCTCAAAACCCATTAACCTAGATTTAATGTTAGTACGTTCTCTGAAGAGAATATCTTTCGAAGAATTTGGCCCTTGGTTAATATAACTTCTGGTCAACAACATATACTTCTCATAACAGTTTTAACTCGTGAGTTGTGTAGATCGCCGATGCCTAGTGGTAAGTGTAGATGTTATACACTTTGAAATTCAGGGAATCACCGACTCCTATGTGTTCTACTTTATGATTTATTTTAATTCACACGGATTCCCCAGCATTACGGACTATTTGGCAGTTTACTCATTGTATTTGAATACTAATGTATTTAGTTATAAGGTGTGCTGCCGCTTAACATACAAGGACTACAGCTGTGAATATCGAAGTTCCTTTATTGACTTTATTGCTTTTTACAAACATTATTTTGTCGATTTTTAAAATTACCTTTCTCAATTTGCATGGACTTCAAGTAGTTATAGCTTTTCAACCATACAACATTAAACATAGGACTACTGGTCTACAATTTATTTCAGTATACATTAACTTACTCATTTCTTAGTTATTCCTTACTTAACTTGTTTAAATTACTTTGTTGGCTGTTCTTATTGCTATATTTTTTTTTATTATTTTCAGAATTTAAAGCTATTGAGGCTTATCTCAACCACTTAAGATTGGTACATTCCGAACCGAAAATGCTGTTTAATACGACTTCATCACTTGACATGACTGATAGCAACGCTGATCAAAAGGTAAGCATTTATAAAGTTGTCATCCTCTCTTCTTGTAAATATCCAACAGTTAAATATAAGAGCATGTGCATTACTGCCATACCTAGACTCACTGGATGAAGTCATGCATAACCGACTTGTGGTAGAATCTATACTTGTTGCACGCAGAAAAAAAAAAAAAGAAAAAAAAAAAAAGAATGGGGAGAAAGAGAGAGGAAAGTGCTATAGGCTTAATCATTTATATATTTGAAAGACCTTAAAGCTGTGCTGTCTGTGTTTGTGTGTGGAATACATGAGATGTATTTTATCATGATGTTAATAGCGAGTCCAGTATTAACAGTGTGTATTGTTTTTTCTTTCTTATCAAGGTACCCCAGCTCGGTGTGTTTAATTTGTCTGCAGCGGACATAATGTTTAGCAATATCAAAAGCGAACCCGTGGATGAAGACACGTACTACAAACAGACTGACTTGTTCACCTTTAGTGAAAATGGGAATTTGCTACCTGTGAGCTCAAGCAACTGTACGCCCGTAGAATTAAACGATCAACAGCTAACAGCCGACCAAAGTCCCATTCATTTACTTGACTTAGACCATGCTAATAATGATGTGACTTTCTACCACGACCCTCTCCCATCCATGTCGATAAAACAAGAGTTGTCTGCCGTTCCCTCCGGCTGTACCGACTACGACCTTGACGCAAAATCACAAGAAAGTTTTTTCTTTGGCGTGGAACAAACACAGTCTGAATCTATGGAAGTGTTTCTGATCAATCAAGTTAAGAAAGACATCGATACAGCCTGTGCCACATTAAACATATCCTCAGGTGAGTTCACCAAATTAACTCAAAATTTCATCTTAAAGTTTTTATGTTTTTTATTTATTTTTTTAAATTTTTATTAATTTTTGTATAAGTTTTTGTATACCGGTAATCAGGACTATGGCAGTCCGGGATAATGATAATATATACTGTTTTTTGCCTCTATGACACAAACTCGGTATGTGCATGACCCTCATTGACATAGTCTCCTTAAAATGCATTCTAAATCGTTTATTGTGGTAAATAGCAATGTAACGATGTATTTAATTGGTTGTATTCATGTTACAGACCCATTTAACTGGAATGTAGATCAGACACGGAACTGGGTAATATGGACGTTACAACAGTATCATCTGCCAACTATGGAAGCCCGTATGTTCCAAATGCCAGGTGCTGTGTTGTGTATGTTGACAGAAGCGGACTTCCTAGCCAGATGCAGTAACAGTGGCAGCACACTATACTCACAACTAGAGATCTGGAAAAATGGTAACTACTTAACCCACATAAACATGTCATGAATTTAATTATATATCATCATATATGTTGCTTTCCTGACAGTTTTGATAAAGTCATTTCAGGCTAAGCTGTTGTTTATTTTACGGCGGATACAAAACTTTGAAAATAAACCACAAACAAAAACTATTGGATAAATAAACAATTTATGACAATAATATGAACAAACAAAATGATTCAAGAAGGGGTATCTGAATAGAACATATATTGAAAAACATGTTTTTATTATTTCAGCTTGCAATCTGTACCCGCAAGAGGGTGAATCAGAGACTCAGTATATAAATTATCCTGAAGTCCTCGTACAGCACCCTACACCGTCGGTATCACCAGCCCCAAGCTCATCTAGTCAAGACAGCTATAGCAGCAGTACGGGCTCATCCGTTGGCTTCCCTGTCCTAAACTCCCTACAGTTTGACCGATTACATGAAGGTAGGCACTATTAAATCGAACTCGGTATTCAAATTTTAATATTTCTACAGGGTATCTTTAGTTGTTGTCTGCAATACCTCTAAGATCAATGAAGCATACAATCTAATAACTCAACAATCTATAATTCTTTACTCAATAAATCTCACAAATAAAGAAAAATCACTACTTGTGATTTCAACACATGATTTAAATTGCAATGCAATAAATCAGGTGAAAAATCCATATTATCGCATTAATTTGAATTTTTTAAATTTATTTTACAGCCATTGAGAGCGAAACCCTGGTCGAGAAACCTGTTCGTCATGTGACAAACGAGCACAAACACACCATCCACTTGTGGCAGTTCTTGAAAGAGTTACTTATAAACGCATCATCTCATGGCAATTGTATTAAATGGTTGGACAGAGAAAAGGGTATGTATTGACTAGATGGCTTTGACCTAAATCTTCTCCATGCTAGAGTATTAACTAAGCTTACCACTAAACATACTGTTTAAAACAAACAAGCTCGTCTGGGTCATTTTGTCCTGTTACGTAAAGGCGGAATTTAAATGACATGTTATATATGATCGTGCATGCTACACATCTAGTTTAAAGTGCCTCTCAAACGGCTCTGTTCGCTTTACTATGAGTAAACGTGCATAAACTAATATAAAGCGCTGAGGCCTTATTATACCTTAAATGTATCGTCTTTGTGAGGTTAAAAAGTATGGTGCTTTTATAGTTTTGTTGTTGGTACCTTTATCTTTTTAATAACCATACTTTTCTTGTCTGTGTGTTTATTTAGGTATCTTTAAGATTGAAGATTCATCACGGGTCGCTCGTCTTTGGGGAAAGAGAAAAAATCGACCGGCCATGAACTATGACAAACTCAGTCGTTCCATTCGTCAGTATTACAAAAAAGGTATCATCAAGAAAACCGATCATTCCAAGAGGCTTGTTTATCAATTCTGTAAACCGTATCTATCATAGAGTTCGATGCCTGATAGCTTGTCTCAAAAGCGCAGGACCTGCTGCCATCAAGTGTTCATCTCCGGCGGAGGAAACCCTAGCCAAGTGACACAGAGAGATTTAGCCAGACGGAATCCGGGGCGGAGATAGTGCTGCTTGGTTTGTGTATGGGGAGGAGGGAATTCAGACTGATTTCCTATACAAACAACTTAAGCTTGCAGCCATTGGTTAGCGCTTTGGCGCGTCATTGAAAGACATTTGTTTGTGTTAATATATCTGACTAAAATGTCAAGACTGCCACAATCTGGACTTTGATCAGTTATATTGTTGTAAGATTGTTAGAAGGTCAACAGAAGTATTGTTGTTAATATCAAGATAAATTATTTTGTGCCAAAGTATTTTAAGTATGTAATACGTGGCTACCGCAAACTGTCCCATTATATAATATGCATGCTTAAGATCGAACCTGTGAAGAGATGTTGTCATGTGACTTCAGCAAAAGACTTAGAAACATTAGAGAATTTTGCCACGTGACCAAAATCCTTTAAGGTTTTTTACGGCCAGTTAGCAATTTGAAAATCCTTGGTTTCCATTTTCTGATCTCAATTACATTCTCGTTTTGGAACACCAGTTATTAAGATGTGTATTACATAGCTTACTCTATTTATGAGTTGCTCATGTACAAATTGCATCAGTCTGTTAATTGCGTTTACGTTGACTGAGTGAGCTTTGTCCAATAATGCCTTACGCTATATATTCTCTTCATGGACAGGTCGAAACTTGTTCATTATCTCATTATACATGTGTACATAACCTATCCCATCGCATCCCATACCATTCGCATTAGGCCTGTGATATAGACCTTTGGTGCTCTTTTCACTTATGTTTTTTATAATAAATTTTTACAAAAATTGATTTATATAAAATATATTGTGTTGTCTGATTATATGGTATAACAAATCCGAAGAAAGAACTGAAATCAGGAAGACTCGGTGCCTCGTTAAATTCAACAAGTCATCGTACGGAGTAATGTTAGACGAGTGCATATGATTCATAAATAAGCTGGGAAGATATATGCTTCCAGTTTCAGTTCCATGTCAGTAAGATATTTGACATTGTACCTAGCTACTCGCGGAGGATTGTGAGGGTGCTACCTGTTGGCCTGGCTCTCTGAAGCCGACCTACTTGTGGTGTATTGTGTCCTTTGGTTGTCCTGTCTTCTATTTGTTATGTGGATGGTGGTTTTCTTCAACAATTGGGCTGGCACGCAGTCATATGAGTGAAATAACCTTGAGTATAGCATGATGTGACCCGTAAAACAAGCACCTGTAATGAAATCAATCAATCGGCTCCTATAATTTACAATCCGATTGATTGAATGTGCTTTGATTCATATTGCAGCAAATTGAACTATAGAAAAAAAAATTGGGCAAAACAATATATTTGAGGTTGTCTCTTTTTGGATTTGATGGTTTGTTTATCGCCGAACTCGATGGTATTTCACTTATCTGACGACGGAGTGTCCACCTCACATAGTTCCTTGCTTATATACGATTGGAAACCGGGAAGTAACTTATAAAAACCACCCCGAAATTATACCGGAGTCACATTTTGTTCTCTACTGAGACTGGGAAGGGGTGTGAGAGGGCGGTATGACCTTTTAACTATAAAAAAATATATATCATTGCAATTTCAGTAAATTATTGTAACGTCGCTTTTGTTCAGTGCATGGATTCCACTGTGACGGATTCACCATTTGGAAATCTAAATTGACGCTTGCAAAACTTTGGCTTTCGTACAAAGCTGCATCCCAAACCTAAATACATTAGCTAGAAGACTTTACTCCTTGATCTATTGATTCATTGAGTTTATTCACCAAATCATTTGTACAAAATCATAAATTTAAGTTTAATAAAACAATGGCGGGAGCTTGTTCAATCCCTATTATTAACTAGTGTGCAGAATTGTACATGAGAAGAAACAGTAGGTCTTCTAACAAACCAATCTTACAAAAATAATAGAGCAAAAAGCTATGCAGATATCTTCGTGTAGCCGTGATTTTTAATTAATGCATGTTGTGCAGCCTGTGCTTAATATGTTTAATAGTGAATGAAACAATGAATTATAGTTTAAGTGATTCAAGAGGTGTGTTTTTTTTGGTGTTGCATTTTATGAGTGACAATGACGTGTTGGTTATAATGGAGGTATAAGAATGTTATTCCATTCCTTCGACCCGTTGTACAGAATATACGGCGAGAAAGCTTGATAACTTCTATGATTGGATATACATCAAGCTCAAGTTCCCGATTTGTGTCTTATAACTATATAAATGGATTTTTTTTAAACAAAATAATTTATTAGGACATTGTCTTCACCATAAGTCTGATTTTCTTCTCAACACCAATTCGGCCCAACGGTGCAGCTTCTATATCAAAACAAATCGGCTAAAGTTGCACTGGAGTGAAATATGGCCAGAAACTGTATATTACTATCACCATTTATATTAAAGCATTTTGATTATATGGTGAGAAAATGGAATTAACTCTGTAAGACATGTTATTCACATTTTCACTGTAATAATTGACATAGGTATATATGCAGTTGAAGTGAAGGCCAAATAAAGATAGTTCATATCTAATATTTATTGCAAAACTATTATGAACACAAACATAATAGTTAGACAAAACCCCAATTCGGATCCTGGTGAAGACAAGCAAAAGGAAATTGGGAACCAGATATTGTATGGATGACAGCATAATAAACATTAATCGCGTTATTCAATTTCTATCATCCATGTTGATGAAGATATGTGAGAAAGATCGACCGGTTAGGAAAAGCTCAACATATGTCAGATATATGAGATGCTAATTTAGAAAGACCTGGTCAGTTCAAAGAAATAGGTGAAGTTATATTACTACATAAAAACGTGAATACTGAAGGGTATCATGGGTCTGACGTGAATAGGTACACATACCTTGACCACCGGTACACACACCTTGACCACCGGTACACATACCTTGACCACCGGTACACATACCTTGACCACCGGTACACATACCTTGATCACCGGTACACATACCTTGACTTAGTAAAGATATCTTGACCATCGGACCATATATGTTGACCACCGGGACACATATCTTTGCATATCGATACACATACCTTGATTTTTGATTCACATATCTTGACGACAGGTACACATATCTTAACTACAGATATACATACCTTGACCATCGATATATACAACGTGGTTATAGGTACACACACCTTGACTACGGGTTTACATCATATGTTTACATTTACCATACAATAACACGCAAATTAGTTTAGTTATTAGTGTATGATATTGTGTGAGATAAATCAATTATATCAGAATATTCACAATTCAAATTTAAATACAGCTGTGCGTAGATAATTCTACAAGAGAAATGATAAACCTGAACAATTACGTAATGATCTAGGCGTTTATGGTAACAACACTTGCCTACAAAAACTAAGTATTGAATAATTTATATCGTTCAGTAAAGTACACTGCTTCTTGCCTAATTACGGCGGAAAGCCAAGAGGAAACCTGGTAAAAACCCCTCCTGAGATTGCCGGTCCCAAATCGTGTCATTCACTCATAAACCTGATGGTCGACCACCAGGCTCGATCGTGTGAATGGTACATCAAAGTAGGATTAGTAAGCGCACATGCCCAGGGTGTGATTGTAGTTACATAGGTAAAACTGACAGAAATTTAATCACTAGAATTAAAGAACATAGCAAAACAAACAGTGAAGTATATAATCATATAAATAAATGTACACAGTTTCAACATATCCGTGGTTTACTAAGTCTTCCAGATAATTTAAATGATAACAGAGCTGTTGATCTACATGAAGTTATTTTTGTTAATACTAATGTAATAGACTCAGCAAGACATTGGTCTGTTATTTTTTTTAAAGAAGCCCTAACCATCTGCAGATTTAATCCTTCATTAAAGCATGGCCTTAAGGCATCTAAAGAATTAATGCTGTTTAAATAGTTTATGTTATTCTAATAGTTCCTCCCAGTATGACATTTTAATTTGTTAATCTATGTTTATCTTGTTAGATGGTGTAGTCTCGTTTCGCATAATTCACACATAAGAAAATCTCGATTCGCCTAACTGCCATTTTTGGGATTAACTAAGGATAACATCAGGCGGTCGGTGCATGGGGAACACCACCAGGCGGTCGCTGGGTGGGAATAATCCGCTAAGAAAAAATCAGTAGATGAGGACAGCTCACATCAGGCGGTCGGTGCATGGGGAAACACCACCAGGCGGTAGCTGGGTGGGAATAATCCGCTAAGACAAAATCAGGAGATGAGGACAGCTCACTTTCGAAATTTAATCACTCAGTAGACTAGGTCAGATGTCATATTGATTGAACATCGTTAATAAGAGAAAAAAGGACCAAAAGCACATAAAATATATATTTTGTAAAAGCTTGTGACACGCACTATTGAACTTTGTTGTCAGAATTGAACAATAATTAATTAGTAGCTTGTGACATAATTGTGTATGGCAAAAACATTTTTTAAATTTACTTGTTTGAGTGGCATTTAGAAGTTGGGATGATAACATAATAAGTAAGACTTTATGGATTTTCAACTTCTGGGTTT
>JARFOD010082576.1:0-19285 GCA_031763545.1 Mopalia muscosa | reverse complement strand
TCACATGGTCATGTAAAATAAAGTAACAGATTAGGACATATTTGTTGCCATGGAAACCTGAAATTTGTTTGGAATGACCCCATTTTCAATAGGAGTTTAGTTTGTCATCATATTAAGCTGCATTCCAAATTTGAACTCTCTATCTTAAGTGGTTTGGCTTCTATCCTGCTCACTTCATCATCAGGGAAAGTTGGACCGACAGACAGTGAGTTATAGAGCTGCTCAGTCGCAGCTAATAAGTGAAATTGGATAAAAACACTTATAAACAGTCCTGTGTAGGGACAGTGTAACAGTCCTGTCTGTAGGTCTGAATGGTACGATTGTCAAATTACAAGCCCAACTCCCGTTATCATGGAAACCTCAAAACTCAATCAGAGAATGTTGGGCGGTTTCTTCAAAGGGAAAGCGGCAAGATGTCTGCACCCTGAGAAATCTTGGGACCAAGTATTCTTCAACTTAGATAAATTATTTAAAATGAAAACAAAATCGTAGAAAATATCTGTTCAGTGGGTTAAAAAACCAATTTTATCCAATTATCGATTGACTCAGGGAGCCTATTGCTTTAACCAACGGCACAAGATGTCCCTCTCAACAAGCGAGGATCTTTTTGTTGTTTTTTTTTTTACATGATGTTAAGTTACTGGTGCAATAATTTTACAGTTATGCTGCAAGTTGAACGTAGAGAATAATTAAAAAAACCTTCGCCTCAAAAGTTATATCTTTAATTAAAGGGGTAGAACAGAATTATAGCAAGTGAGTGTCCTTAGATTATAGGCTTTTTATTATATTTCCTGGTCAACTTATCTATTGCACGGATAACTTGACATAATAACAACCCATGATTTCTCACATTTGTTTTCAGTTCGCAGCAAATATGCCATTCGGTTAAAAAAAAAAACATTTAAAGGAAATAACAAAAATCATGAATAGAAATTAATCGGAACACAATCTTTATTTAATTGCAAGGTTCCTGGTCATAATTATGCATCGACTACACAGAAAATATTTACAGTAGAAATAAAATGTTTATAAAAGTATTAACATGAATGAAAAACAGATTTGTGTAATTTCCTACTCTAGTGGAGATTACAGAAGAGCATATGTTCATTGCACAAAAGCATCAAGTTGGAATGTCTGGTGATACCTGAATGCTGCACTATATTGGACACTATAAAAAAAACAATTCACATTGGTACACACAATATTTTTTTCTTTACAAAATAAGATTTGTTCTTATAAATGTACCTAACAGTGAAATGCTGGGACTAGAACTTGTTTTTACAAGCATTATATCAAAAAGTTCACCAGTTGTATTGATAAAGACAACTTTCTGCTAGTTTACCTCCTCCTAAAGAGATACAAAAAATCTTTAAGAAGCATGTGTTTTGATGTTTTGCAAAATTAATTTTCACAGAATAAATTAGTTTTATGAGGGGTAATCCCCAATCAAACAGCATAATCCCATCACATAAGCTCAACAATAGTGTATTAGATTTAGCCATTCCTAAGAGTCATTGTAATAAAAACATTTAAACACAAATTTCCTGGAAAATTAGCTGTCCGCAAATGATTCTGCATTATGCAAATCAAAATATCCCAGAATGCTAACCATTGACTGCTAGGAAAAATCTCGTTCACTTTTTATGAACAAAATCTATATCGGTCTGCTTTAAGATTTTTGCGGGGTGCCCTATAAACCCTTAATGTACATTTGCATTATAGAAAAGAATATATCCAAGAAGAAATACCAGAATGGCAATCATGCCCAAACCTGCCTACCCAGTGTATTCTGTACACATAATTTATGTTAAATACACCAGAAAGCCATCGAAATAGACAGAAATGAATATGTTGTAAATACACAAAACGGTTAGAAAATACTACTAAAAAACTATTCTTTTTTATACATAAATTTCTTCTAGGGTAGGCAGGTCTGCATTGACTGATAAAAAATTCAATTCACTTTTTATACACAAAATCATCAGGTTGCTTTAAAATTGTTATATTTAACCATTTTCCTCAAGAAGATATATGCCTTCTTTGACCAACAAGTAAAACTCCATAATAAATAGTAAAACCATAACAAAAAAGCAAAACTGGTGCTTTGAGTTTACCAAGTTTCATTAAGATAAGCCTGATAGTTTTGGAGCACTGGGTGGAAACGGATTTGGCTTTTATTTATGAATTAATTAAGCCATCGTTGTATAGTCATAGAAATAAAAGGAAAATGGTTCATCCTTAATAACAAAAGGCAGAACTAAAGTTGATCCTGAATGTGCCTAGCAAGTTTCATAAAGATAGGCCCCCACAATAATACTTACATTGCTACTGATAATTTTTTTTTGTCTTTTAGAAAGTGAAGATTAACAGTGTTTTCGTTATTTTGGTATAACACTTTCTTAGTGTGAACAGATTTTGTTCAGAAAATTTGGCAGGTTAAAACTCATTCTGGAATCGAACCCACAGCCCTCAGAGTTAGACACAGATTCGTCAGCAGTAAATGCTGGCCACCCAGCATTCAACAAATATAGAAGTCTAGGTGGCCAGCATTTACTGCTGGTGATTCGGTGTCTAACTCTGAGGGTTGTGTGTTCAATTCCCGAATGAGTTTCAACCTGCAAAATTTTCTGAACTAAAATCTGTTCAAACTAAGAAAGTGTTATCCCAATATACTGTACATACATCGCTTTTCATCGGGCATGTAAAAAAGGGGAATCCCCCAAATGTTGCTCAAAATCCAACTGTGGACCAGCGGTAAGTTAGTTGTAACCTAGCAATGTATTAAGGAAGTTAGATTTAAGGTAAAGAGATTCATAGAAGACCATCATTTGTAAACAAAGCAGCATGCAACAAAATAGAAAAGCAACAATAAGTTCTACTTTCATTGTTTTGAGATAACGCTTTTAGCTTGAACAGATTCTAATTCAGAAAATTTTGCACTAAACCGCTCGATTCAAGTACATTTCTCAGTCTGCCATAATGTTCTGATCTAAAATCTCCTCAAACTTTCAAGTGTTAGCCCCAAAAAACAGAAAATATTGTTTACAAACAATTAAAAATTATGTAAACAAATAATTGCTCAAAGATTTTTATAATCTTTAAAATTAATTAAACTGCAATTCTAACTTAAAAAAATAACATCAACTGGAAAAAATAAGAGACAAAATCCGCCAAAGTCGCAAATAAATTGTCAGTCCATGTTTATATATTTTCATATAAATAACCGGTTATAAATACCAAAAATGAAGCTACTCCTCAAAGGCCATGCAAAGTTCCTGTCTTTGGGTTTCATGGGATACATTGTATTTAAGAATTCTGATTGTCTACCTCCATACTCAAGAGATTATCTAAACTCATACAGAAGGTGAACAGCCACTCAGCCTTAGGCTAGATAAACAGATGACAACCATTCATTAACTGAAATCTATTCAATCTGACCAGTAAATAGGGACATTTATTTCATTACATTTTTTACAACAGATCGATGGACTATTGTCTATTAAGTTCGGCTTTGAATATGACCATCTTTATTCTTGTTTTGGCTTCAGTATTGATTTAGTTGTTCAAGATTGTTATTTAGTTTGTATGGCCTAAGAGGAGAAAACAAATACATCAAAATTATGACCAAAAATTATTTGACATCAAAAATGGGTTACAAAGTGATTAACTTAACAATATTTTTTTTTTAATTAAACAAGAATATGTTAGTTGAGATAAGACCTGTGTTTCAGTTGACATTAAACAAAATGTGCGTAACTTGGGTATGAAATGGGACTAAAAGCAACATAATTATATTTATATCTCGGACAAAAAAATAAGGCTATATAGTTAATCTTTAATACAATCAGCTGCCAGCTTGTCAAATATTAAGATGTAAAATAGGACATGAATTGAACATATTTGTAATCACATTTTATGCTAAAGTCAAAAATGTATTACAGTGGAAGGCATGTGATCTATCAGTGCTATGTTTAAGTGTGGGCCTTTGGATGCTATTGAGAGTACAGCAGCTTATTTATCAGACTTATCAAAATTTTATGGACAATAAAACTGACAAATAATTTTCAAATAAAGTTTAGCTGGATAGAATGAGGATAAAGGATAGAATGAGTTATTTAGTCTGCCCTTGTTTGCTTGTTGGTTAAGGCCCTTATCTGTCAAATCTTTTAGAAAGCAGTCATACTGATCTATTTAAAATACTGGTTAATAAGCCAATCTACATTGTCACATTATTTAAGCCTATTTCTGGTTCAGTTATTTAAATTACAGAAAAAAACAATTTGCAGTGTGTGATCATTTTTACCATTATTCAGTGTTTGTATCTCTACTTATTCATTTGGTAAGATCAGGTAAATAAAGTTCTGTTAAGTGGCGGGTCCAATTGATTGATTTTTAAGATCAAACACGATCAATAGTTTGTATATCTCATTATCCGTCAAATGTCTGACTGTAATTTATGTACAATATAAACACTTAATATTTCAGAGTAATCGATTCCTATTTTTAAATAAAGATAATGACTTGTTTTCAGTGAATCTTAGCTTTGGTAAATGTCAATGAATAGCCTCTTTTTTTCCCCTTCCGTTGTAATTTCCACTTTTGCCCTTGATTATTTGGATCCCCATTAGAGGAGCCACTGTCACTATGAGCACAGTCATCTTGAGGAGGGAGCACTGAGGGGCTTTTCGCTTGCTGTCGGACCAATGAAGGGGGACTACTGCCTTGCTGCCTGAAGAGCACAGTAGGGCTTTTGGATTGATGTCCCTTTGTTTGCTCTTTGCTAGGCAAACACACAGAAGAGGCAAGGGCCAAGTTAAGTGTTACTGGACTTTTGGATTGTGCCCTGTGTAATACTGATGAGATTTGGGAATGACTAGCATGTGCATGATCCCCAGAGAATGAATCAACAGTTCTGTAGCTGACAACACATTGCTGTTGGCTACCTGGAGACAGTTTAATGTTTTGTCTTGACATACTTTCTTCAAGTGATGTTGAGTTTACATCACCAGGGTATGTCATAACAAATTCTGTTCTTAAACACTGTCTGGTTGTGTTCACCATTCGACGTCGATTTAAACTAGCTGCTGCAACTTGCATGGATTGTCTGGTTGACTGAGCAAGGTTATTGAATGTGGTTGTTGTTGGTGGTTCTGGGTTGATTGGTTTGCTGTGTCCAGTCAAGACTCTTGGATATTTAACAGGTTTGATATCGGTGTTTGTTCCAGTTTCAATTTTCCTTTTAACAGCTGTATGTTCAGGTGATTTAGCATCACTCTTGCTGCTCGTTACATTCCAAGATACTGGTGAAATTCTCCTTCCTGATGGTAATAAGTGTATTTCAATGTTTGCTTTACTTTCATTCTTTAACATCTCTCCAGATTTCTGATGACATTGTGCTCGTCGAGAAGCAGTTTTGTTTACGACTTCAAAAGCTGTAGATTTGGGCTTAAAGTGCACCTCATTAGCTGCTGAGGCTGCTCCGTGTAGTGCTTTGTTTGTTTTGTGCATTCCTCCTCTTTTAAGAACTTCAAAGTTTTTGTCCCTATGGATGGGTTCAAAATTTTTCGCACGTAAACTTTTTCTCAGAGTTGATAAGGTAGGTTCATCACATGGTTCTGATTCCACTTGTCTTTTTGAGCTAGCTGAACTTATGTGATCCCCATTGTCATCCATATCCCATGTGAAAGGTTTGGAGGACTTAGGGAGCAGACGGGACTTCAAAGACATAGTTCTTCCCATCCTGACAAAGTTGGCTTTCCTGGCAGGATCTATTTCGGCAGGACTTTCTCGTTTTTTAAATTTATTTTTGTTACCTGTTGAAGAAATCACTTTATTCTGAGAAGCAGATGTCTGTACTGTGTAAATGTTACCTTCTCTATTTGAGTTAGTTTGTTTGCAGGGCTTTGGTTTAGATTCAATGAAAAGGTCAGTCATACCAAATTCTGAAGTAGGAGGACTACTCAGGACGGGCATATTCACATTTGTTGTTTGAAGCGATTCCTTATTTATGTCTGGATTTGAGTTGGTTTCAATTTCTGTAATTTCCATCACAGGATCCTTTTTGATGGTTTCTGTGGCATGTAGAGTCTCAATTTTTTCAGTAGCTTCCGTCTTCAATTGTTTCAACTGTTCACCACAATCTGTATTGATACTGATGTCCACACGATTTGATGACCTTGGAATTTCAGGTGCAACAGCTAACAACATTTTCATATCCGATTGACTAGAGTTCTCTTCTTTGACTGCCATTTTCTCAATTTCCTTAATGCTTGGGACTTCCTCTTTTACTGTATCAGGTGGTTTCTGAACAAACTGACTAGTAGTATTTTCTATAACAGATTTACTCATTGCAGGCTGGTCAATTTTATCACTTACAGGCAGAAAATCTGGAGGTTTTGATATAGTTGAGTGTTCATCTTTCTTGATAGCAGGTTTCTCTTTTTGCTGTAGTTCTTTACTGTTGTCCTGATCAACTGATTTCTTTGAATGCAAAGAACTGGTTTTCTTTAAAGGTTCTTCTTCAAAAGACACTGTCGATAGTTGAGTTACGCTTTCTTCAGGGTTTTCAATAGAAATTAATTTCCTTCCAGATCGTAAAATTTTGCGGCATTCCTTGCTTTTACTAGACTCTACCATTGTGGGCTTTATGACTGTAACTGATTCTATTTTAGGCTGGCTATAATGACACATTCTGTTTTTTGATCCCTGCATCTCTTTACTTGAGAGTACAGTTTCTGTCTTAACATCAATCAGTTCAGCTTTCCTGTTACTATTTTTCATTTGGTATCTATCTTTGCTTCTAGTCCTTCGTTGTTTAACTCGTTCTATGTCTTTTTCCAGATCTTCAAAAGCATTATGAGGTGACTTTCCTTCGCTATCATCTGGGCAATAATTTGAAGAGGTACATACAGATTCTGATCTGCTCATGTTATGGACAATTTCATCTTCTTTAGTTTCATTTTGTGCTGTCTTATTTCTTCCATGATCTTCTGGTGTCTCTTCAGAGTCAGGAAGAATTTGAATAGACTTTCCAGACCGGAGGATTTTACAACCAGGACTTGTATTATTCCCTGTTTCAACAGATGAAGTTTTTGTTGTTTCAAGTGAATCTCGGTCCAGTTTCTCAGGCGGCATCAGTGTTTGTGCTGTTTCATTAAGCTTTGTTTTGTTCTTTAAATGAACAGTCTTGTTATCTTTGGATGAACCTGCTTCACTGGGAGGAGGTTTAGATGACGCGGTTTGTTCAATTTTTTGGCGACTTTTCCTGGATAACTGCTTCCCGTTTCCTTGCTCTTTGCTCTTCAAGGACAGCTTAGCATTAGTATTATTGTCATCTGGAAGAAAATGTTCTAATTTCTTGGAATCGATGCAGTTTTCTGGTTTCTCAAACTTGTAATGAATGTCCTTTCTTCTTCCCTGATCTTGAGAAGGTAGGAGGACTTCTTCAGTATGCTTGGAATTTTCAGAACATTGACTGGATCTTCTGGATCTCAAGCTTTTACGTCTTTCATTAGCTCTACTGTTTGAGACCTGGGATTCAGCACTATCTAGTTCTAGAGGAGTCTGTTCTGTTGTCCCAATGTCCACCTTTCTGTCCGGTAAACCTACAGATTTGTCACCTGTTTCTTTTCCTTCCCCACTGCAAGGCAAATCAGCTGTTTCTAGTTTCTTTGATTCAGTTCCGTCTATCTCGCATCTTTCTTTCATTGGACAGTTTTTTTCGTCAGGTATTACAGATTCTTTTTTAGTTTCAATGTCCAATTCCACACTTTTACCACGGCTACGTCGTGGATGGGTTTGATTTTCAGGTGAAAATTTGCTTATTTCTGGGTCGCTTATTCTCTTTTGATTTTTTTCCTGTAAATTAACCTTTTCCATGTTGTCTGTATGCAACTCTGGAGCCCCAGACGTAGGCCCAAGTTCTTGTACGGAAATGCTTTGAATTCTTCTGCCTGATCTTAAAGTTTTGCGACTTTCCTTTGTTTCACCTTCAACAGTGGTGGCTTGTAAAATTTCAGGTGAATTGATTTCTTGTTCATGTCCCATCAACGGTGTTGGTGTTTGGTGGATTTCCTCAAATTTCACTTTGCTAGAGTTCTGTAAATTTGATAACAATTTATCTTTTGTTTGCTCTTTTCTGGAATCATTTTCAGGACTTTGGTTTTTGGGTTCCTTATCATGCTTACTGTTTTGTATAGACTTTAAATTCTCTGCATCATCGGTCAAACTTTGCTTGAAGACGTGGGATTCTTTCTTCTCTTCATTGGTAATAATATTGTCTTGGAATTGACTTTTAGAAGGCTGAACTTTATCACTGCCAAGGAATTGGTCATCGGATGTGAGATTGACTTCCCCTTTGACAACGCCTAATGTGCCTAAATGATGTATTTTTGATTTACTTTCTCCATTATCTTCATCCTCTCCTGAAATACATATCTCTGCTGTATTTAATTGATCCATGTAATCATGGGGTAGTTGTTGATTCTCTGTGTTTTCATCAGATAACTGAAAAGTTCGGCCAGACCTCAACAATTTGAGATTTTTGCTAGAAACGGTCTGATCTGAAGTGGACTTTGGTATTTCTGGTAAGACACATTGTTCAGTACCCAGAGTTTTTCTTTCACCTTGTTCACTTTTGCCCACTTTTAAATCACCTTCTGAGACACTCAGCTTAAGGTATGAAGGTACCTTATTACTTTCTGCAGGGTTTGAAACAGGCTTGTTAGTGTTTTTCACTCTAGTTGCCGGGCGACTGGATTGTGTTTTTTCCTGGCCTGTTCTTTCAATATTCACAACATTTTGTATTTTAGGTTGCTTTGGTTTTTGTTGCCGAACAGGATATGAGTATATATAATTATCATCAGTACATGTTCTTGTCCTTTTTCTTTTTGGTCTTGTGGCAATACAGGGTGATCGTTGTCGTTTTTCCTGTCCTTTATCTTTTGGTTTCATAGATTTCTGGGCCACTTCAATTTTGTTTTCAGTAGTAGCAGACGTTTGATGGCTTCGAGCACAAGAGTTTTTTGTTTTGTCTTTATGAATGCTACTTGGTGACAAGGTGTTTGAGCCAACTTGATTTTTGTCTTTATGAATTATTTTTGTTAAAGATGAGGTGTTGGCATCAACTTCAGTGTTGTCTTCATCAATGCTATTTGTTGACAAGGCATTGGCATCAACTTCAGTGTTGTCTTCATCAATGCTATTTGTCGACGACAAGGCATTGACATCAACTTCAGTGTTGTCTTTATCAAATCTATTTCTTGATGACAAGGCATTGACATCAACTTTAGTGTTGTCTTTATGAATGCTATTTGTAAATGATGAGGTGTTGGCATCAACTTCAGTACTGTCTTCGTGAATGCTATTTGTCAACGATGAGGCATTGCCATCAACTTCAGTGTTGTCTTCATGAATTGTATTTGTTAACGCCAAGGTGTTGGAATCAATCTCAGTTTCTTGTTTAGGGGAAATAATACAAACTACGGACTCCTGTTTGGCCAATGATCCACTTTCATCACTGATATTAATGCTAACTCGATCAGATTCCTTTGAATGATCTTTGGTGGGAGCCTCTGTGAAATCACTTTCACTATTAATGTTTTTTTCTGTTAGCATAACTTCTTCAGTGGTCCTTGAGAGAGGGTTACTTCTGTTTCTTATTTGAGATCTGGTGGACTGACAAGGCAGAGCATCCATGCCGGATGTTGAGGATGATCTAAGTTTTAAAGAACTGACATCTGAATTTAGTCCAAATTCTTCTCTTAAATCCTCCTGAACAAGCTCTTTCAAAGAGATTTGCTGTGTTGCATTTTCTCTGTTATCGGATTGCTTCCACTGATTCTCTTGTACCTCACATTGGTCAACAGATTTTTTGAATTGGTCCTTATCAGTAAACACGTTGGAATTCAATTCAGATACAGTATCAGAAATCTGTTCTTCCTCATTATTTATAAGGCATTGGATAGTTTTAGTGTCCTCGAGAATAGAGACATCAGCTTGCTGATTTACTGTGGAAATACTTTGATAGCTCTGTGATTCTGGCTGGCTTTTATGTGACATCAACTGAACTAAAGTAGCACGTTCTCCTTTGAGAATTAAAGTTGATCCACTAAAATCAGTCTCTTGACTACAATCTGTCTCAACAAATAATTCATCAGAATTGTTTAAAGCATCAATAACACTGCCTTCTACTTTAACTGGATCATTTTCAGGTGCTTTCAGTTCAACCTGACCACTCACAACAGTATCAACTTCAACAGTGGTGCTATGTTGTAAATCAGCACATTCCATTGTCTCTTTGAGATGTGGTACATCAGGCTTGTAGTATTTACTGTCTGTGTCTGATTCATTCCGAGAATCATACAATCCCATAGTATCCTTTGCGTTTTTCTCAGCTGAAGAATCTTTAAAGATTAAGTTTAGTGTACTTAATGAAAGGGATGAAGTAGAAGAGTGACATGGAACATCATCTGGGATTGTGCAAACATTCACACAATTCTCTTGAGACTGTTGAGAAGATAAGCTTAAAAGGTCATTGGCTCTTTGGGAACTGTTCACTATAACGTTTTGTTTGTCTAAATGAAGAGGAGAATGGTCTGCATTAGGCTTTGGAGCTACCTGATTGTCTAGTTCAGACAGAGTTTCTGTGTTGGTTGATTCCTTAGGAGTACATTCCTCTACTGTATCAGAAAAAGCCGGAGTGTTTCTTGATTGCATAAACTCTTTGTCTTTAGTTTCTGCCACAGGCATCCCTGTCTGATGGCCGTCACCAAGATGTTGTTGAAGTTTAGTTTGGACAACTTCCTGAGTTACATCATGCATATCTGTATAAAGCAGCTGAGAGTCTGTATTTGGCTTCAAGGGTGCCTGGCTATCTAGTTTAGATTCAATATTTGTGTTACACTGAAAAGTATTACCGGATTGTCGAGTTTCTGAATGTGTTGGTTGATGAGAAGTACATTCAGGGACCAAAGCTGAAAACCCCTCATTGTCAGTTGGTGGCAGTATATTTTTGTTTTCCAATTCTGGCACAGAGGACAGTTTCTGAGGGATATAACCTAAAGGCTGGTCAGGTGTATTTTGAGTTGTTGTGTTGTGTTCATGTGCTGATAACGAGACAAATCTATTGGTATTTTCTTTGATCACTTCAGGGTGTTCTGTAGCCTCTAGCTTAACATCGTCATCCTTTTGTATTAGGACAGTGTTCTCAGATTCCATTGCATTGTTCATACTTGAGGTGTCACTTGCCACAGTACCGGAAATATACTGATTTAAACTTGATAAAGTTGTTGCATTATCAGTAGTGTCAGTATTCAATGGGATATGTCCATCAGACATGGATGCTATAGTGTTGACCAAATCTGACACAGTTGTAGCCATGGGAATAGCTTGTGATTGTTCTGTTAAAATGTTTTCATCTGCTGCATCAGTTACGTCTGCTGCACTAGATCTAGTTATTTTTTGGTCATCAACTGCACAATTTTCTTCTGCGATGAATTGTGATGGAATGATTTGGTTTGATTCAGGAGATTGACATTCATCTACCCTGTATGCATCTGTTTTATTTACAACTGGTTCATCCATGGTAACTTCCAGTGGTTGTACTGCATTACAGCATGTAACACTTTCTTCTTCAGTTGCATTAGATAAAGCAGTCTCCATTTCATCTAAAGCTGAAGTAACAGTGACCTGCGCAACTTCTGTGTCATCATTTTGTAAAGAATAATTTATATCAAAGGATGTTTCTTCATTTGAATGTGAACCACTTTTTTCAGACTTTTCAGGAATAGATTCCTCCAAACTAGATGGTGTTATTGGTATCGAAGCAACTATGGATGGAGATAGTTCATTTTTCAGTTGATCACCAAATTGTATTTTTCTTTGAGCAACAAGATCAGGTTTAGATGTGTCTTTGTGAAACGTTTCCATATCCACAGGAGGGTCAATAGAAGTTTGATCAGTGTATTGTACATCCTTAGCATTCAGATCTCCAGGAATGTCCAGACATGCTCTGTTCTGATGTGACAGTTCTTCAGACATTAAAGCATTGGTAGATGTGAGAAATTTGCTTTCAGTTTGTGGGAACAGATCCATTTCTTGGAGATCATTTTCTATTGGCAGACAAAGTGTAGGGGATGATTCTATATGGATATCTTGTTCCTTCATATGGTTTCCTGTAGGAGCAGGTTCTGTTGTGTCACTTGAACTACAAGGAATAGTGCCAGGTGGTAACACAGACAAAACTTGTTCAGACTGGTTAGAAGTTGATGTAGGTATCTCTGAAGTTGATTTGGAGATTGGTTTATTGTAAGGTTCATCAACTTGTTGCAAAATTTCCTGTGGGTTATTAGAATTAAGTGGAATGCCTAAGGGATCAGAGTTATTAGATTCATTTTGGCTAAACTCTGATACATCACAGTCATCAACAACACTAAAGTCAGATATATCAGCAGGGATGGAAGCATTCTCCAGTGAAGGGACTGGTAGATTATCTGAAGAACTTTGTTCAACGATTGGAGTATTAGCTGGAACAGTTTCAAACTTGGGTAAGGCAGTATCAGATTCTTTGGCAGATAAACATGTAAGATTGCTCCCACACAGATCTGATATTGATGATGTGACAAATGTGTCCTGTTCAGATTCTGGCAGAGAAGTTGTATTTTGTTGTGAGGAATTCCACAATGTGAACTGATTTACTGTACAACTTGGTGTTTCTGTCTCTGTTGAAGATATCAGTTGAATAGGTTTTGTAGTCATTTGATTTGAGCTAGATGTTGAAAGGATGTTGGTAGGAGTGGGCAAAGGAGTAGAGGAATTGGTTTCAAGTAATGTATCTGATAAAATAGACTTAGTATTCTCAGTTGTTGTGGAGTCTTCTTGTGTAACTGGCTTTGTTGATTTTGATGACTCTGTTTTAAACATTTGTGGAGTGCTTAGTTCGGAGTCCTTTATATTGGTTCGAGAGTGATTCTTTGGACAGATTGTATCTTCTGGCTCATCTGATTCAGAGAACTTTGTAGTCCAGGCAGAAGTTGTAGGTCCATCTGAGAAACATAACTTAGTTTCATTTGTTTCTTGAGTAACTTCACCAGGGAGCAATAACATACTTGAGGACGTCTGTGACATTGACACTGGATTCATATCTGGTTTAGTGTTCGCAGTTAAAGCTTCCTTTCTCTCAAGTTTGGATGGTGCTTCATTAACAGTAGAAGAGCTGTCCACAACACTTTTGTTATTAACATCATCTAAATCTTGTGAAGGCATTACATTTACATGCTGAGTTTCTGGAGTGAAATTGGGAGGTAAGGGTTTAGTTTCTTGCTCTCCAGTTAAACTTTTCGTTGTTTTCATGGGCTCCTCCCAAACTTTTACTTCGGGTACTTTCTCAACATGTTCTTTCAAAGTTTTTCTTCTTTCAAGAGATGCAATATCAGTTGATTGTACAACACTGCTACTATCTACAGGAGACTCTTCCCTACAATCAGACATTGCAGAATTATTAGTTTCAGTTGATCTTGCCCCCTTTCGCATACTTTTGTTAAGTAATGTGGGAGGTTTCAATTTTTTCAATGTTACAAGCGGCAGCAGAAAAGGATTACTGGGCTTCACTTCAGGGTGCAGGTTTTTGTCTTCCACTGTTTTGTTAGGTTTATCAATTTCTGATGTTGATTGACATTCCTTAGAAATGAAATCACCAGAAATCCTCACTTCACCCTCCTCCAGATCTTCAAAGATATTCCTTTCAAATATTGCTTTCCTAGGAGACAGATTTGTTGGACAGTTTTCCAGATTTGACTTTTCCTTTACAATTTTTGTTTCTGCAGTAGTCTTTACAACACTTTTTTCCTGTACTTTGTCACTATTGATATTTGAATTTGATACTGTGGAATTTTTTTCTTGTAAATTGTTTAAATTCTTGCTGTGGGTATTGTCAGAATTGTCTATTGCAGCTTTTTTGATAGGTGTTTCTTCAGATTGATCTTGCTGAATATGAAGATCTTTCTTCGGTGCAATGCTCCTCACTGAATCTTGATTTTCCACATGGTCATATGTAGCAAATAGCTCACATATTCCAGAAATATCAACTGTATCAATGATCACCTCAGTTTTGCTTTCTGTCGCTGATTTTTCTTTGGAATTTCGTCTTGGTTTAGGTACATTTTCAAGTTGAGGAAAGCTTAATGTGTCCATCCCTAATCCCCGGCTATTACGGCGAAGTGCTTTTTTCACTGGTAAAGAAACTGGCATTGCCTTCACTCTTTCTTTTTGATGATTTTTTGGAGCACTGTTCAACAGATTTTCAGAGCGATCAATCTTTTTGATTTCTTTTATGATTGGTTGAACTTGAACTGTATTAGAAACTGGTTTGGAATTAGAGGCGACGCTTTTGTCAGATGCTAATGCACAAATAGCTCTGTCTTTAGCACTTATCTTTACTGATAGTTGTTTCGTTAACACTTTGCCCCAACCTGGATTATTTCTTTTTGTGGGAGACAGTGAGTCGGACTCTGAATCAACAAATTTCCCAGGACTATCTGGGAGAAACATAGATGGATCTGCTGGAACTAACTGACCACAATGGGGGCATAACGTTGTGACAGCCATGTCTGTTTCAGATAAAGTCAGTTTGGCTTCATGACCACAGTCTGGGAAAGGCAACTCAGGTTTCGAGGAAGTTTTTTCAATTGACTTCATGGCCTTCTTTTTATTCACCTTAACGTCACCAGAAAGTGATATAATACTAGCAAATTCCTCAACAAATGAACGTCTTCTATTCTCTGGTGAATCTAAGCTGCCAGAGTTTTGATTTGGATTTTTCAATGCTTGTGCTTTTGATCCACCAGCAACATCCTTTATGTTCAAATCACTGGGTAAAATCACTTTCAATACTTGAGAATCAGATTCGGACAAATGATCACCAACATTTTGTGAAGGGATGTCAGTCATACTGTCTTCTATGAAGCCCAAACTTTCTTCAGATTTATCTGTTTCTGTGATACTATCACAGGTCATGGGACTTTGACAATCCACAGAAGACTCCCTGCCACTTTCATTTGTAGATTGACATGGAGCAAGCTTAGTATCCTTAAGATCATCTTCTGAACCTGGATATGAAAGGTGTTTGAGCTCTTCAGGAGCTGTTCGGAACTGCAAAAATTCTTCATCTATTGATGAGACTTGAACGATTTCCTTGACTGGAATCTCTTCTGCCGATTCCATTGTTGATGTATATGTATCACTACAGCTTGAAGGTCTTGTGGATGGCTCATACTCACTACACTCATCACTGCTCGATAAACTGCTTTCCTCTGTCTCTTTTTCTAAGAATTTCTCATTGGATATTGGAGGTTCTACAACCCTTTTAACTACAGGTTGTGAACCTGTACTCATGTAATCATCATTGCTGACGTCTGTTAACATGTCAGCTTGTACAGTTGGAACAGAATCCAATGAAGGACTGAAAAATTGCGACTTTGCAACACTTTTGATTTCAGGTTGTGATTCCGTATCTGTGTAATCTTGACTACTGATATCTGTTGCAATGTCAGCTTGTGGATTTGAAACTTCATGTAATTGTAGGTTTGCATAAGTATTTAATTGTGGCTGTGAAATATTGTCCACCTGAGGATTGGAAACATTAAGTTGACGGTTTGTCATGTGTGGCTTTGAAATATTGTCCCACTCTGGCTTTACAACATTATCCATTTCTGATTGTAAATTGTTGTCTAAATCTGGGTTTGATAAATTGGTCATAACAGGGCATGACAATTTGGTTACTTGTGTGTGTGAAACATTGTCCAACGGTAGGTTTGAAACATTATCCAACTGCGGGTTTGAAACATTGTCACACTGAGTGATGGAAACATTGTCCAACTGTGAGTTCATAACATTGTCAGATTGATGCCTTGAAAAATTGTCTAATGGTGTGTTTGAAACATTGCTCAACTGTGGGTTTAAAACATTGTCGAACTGAGGGTTTGAAACATTGCTCAACTGAGAGATTGTAACATTGTGAAACTGTGGGTTTGAAACATTGTCCAAATGTGGGTTTGAAACATTGTCGAACTGTGGGTTTGAAACATTGCTCAACTGGTTGTCTAAAACAGTATTAAACTGTGGGTTTGAAACATTACTCAACTGGGAGATTGTAACACTGTCCAAATGTGAGTTTGAAACATTGTCAAATTGCGGGTTTGAAACATTGTCCAACTGCGAGTTTGGCACATAGTCCAACTGTGGGTTTGAAACATTGTCCAACTGTGGGTTTGAAACATTGTCCAACTGTGGGTTTGAAACATTGTCTAGCTGTTGGTTTGAAACATTGTCCAGCTGCTGGTTTGAAACATTGTCTCTGTTTGAGTGTAAAACAAAGTCCATGTCTGGTTTAGAAACAATGTCAACTCGTTCTTCCAGGCAAATATCTGTCTGCTTCACTAATACCCCCTTATTTTGTTCTTTGTGCATTTCAGGAATCTGTTGTTGATTTTTGAGGTGCTCCAAAATATCCACTGATCCACTGTCAGCTTCTGGAAGAGAGCTTTTTGAAAGAAAACTTTCCAGGTGTTTTGGTATGATGATTTCATCCAAAACGGAGTCCTCAGTTTCAATCTCAGTAGATGAACCACTGCTTTCCCCTTCTCCAATATTAAGGTTTGATGTGGGTTTTAACAAGTCTTCAGAGGACTCTGAATCGGAGTTGTCACTATCTTTTGATCTACAATCCAGATGACCTTGACCAGACTGTTTCATCTTTGACACAGCATCCATCAACACATTTTCATGATCAGGAAGATGATCCACATATTTCATGAACGTTTCAAAGCACACTTGGCAATAAAAGCACTTAAATGCATATTTGGCTTTGTCATTGAAAAATGTATATGCTTTTAGATGAGACACAGCATAATGTTGGAGAAGGGTTTTCTTGCTGGCAAATTTATTGGTACATAACTCACAGTCAGTACTACATTTGACTTTTGCTGAAGTTGTAGCTGATGGATCATTACTGGAGTCATCACTCAAATCTTCATCACCCGTGAGGAGCCGTTCTATAAGATCCCTAGTGGCTGAAATTTCCTTTGCTTCATCTTTCACTTTTCTTGGGAACCCTTTTCTAGCCTCTCCTCTGGCGGTATCAACACTAACTCTATCCACTCTTCTCCGTCCTCTTTTCCCTGTATTATTTATTTCACTCTCAGAGCCTGAGGTATTTAATTCTGTTGTGAGTCTATCTTTAATAGCTGCTACCATCTCTGATTTCTTTGGTCGCCCTCTTTTCTTATATACAACTGGGGTGCCATCCAGGGATTGTTTTGAGGAAATATCTTTTTTTACAATTTCAAGGTCATTGTTTCGACTTTGATTGGAAGAAACACTTTCTGGACTGTCCCCAGAAACTTTTGCTGGAATTTCGCCTCTGGCTATCTTTTGAAGTTTTACAGGGCACACATTTAAGTGATTGTGCAAGTCCTCCTTTTTGGCAAAGAAAACTTTGCAGTATTTACACCTATACAGCTGACAGATTTTTATATTTCCACCAGTACCATCACATTCAGCTGCATGTTTGGTTGCTAAATGAAACTCAAATCCTTGGAGCGAAGTTTTTACATCATTGCACAATCGACACATGTACAAAGAACAAGCACTGGGCTGTTTTGAGGAACTTTCAGATGCTTCTGTAACTTTATCAGACTCTGCACCTTCTGGTTTACAAACTGTTCTCACATGTTCCTTGAGCTGCTGAACATCTTCAAATAAAGTTGAACATATCAGACACTTAAAAACTGTACTATACATTTTGGCCAGTGAATTATTCGATTTCTGTACTTCTTTGTTATCAGTGTTCGGTTTTTCAGAAGGCTTCAGTCTTGGACGTCCTCGACCCTTCCTTTTAAAGGCAGCTTTCTGCAATTCTAGAGCATGTTTTAAAAATTGATCTCTGCCCACAGTTCCTTGCTCAGTCTGCACGGTATCAACGTTCTTGTCCTGTTCATCCTCAATAGATTTCAGTGTCTTTCTTATTTTTCCTTCCACCTCTGGTGATATGGCTTTATTATGAGCTATGTAATCTCTTGCTACAATATACAGTTCTTTCCACTGAAGAAGAGGATCAAAAAACCAAGGCCTGAATAACTTCAACAATCTGTCCATTTCATAGAGTGTTGCCGGATTGATTTTGCCGCTGTCTTCATCCCCTTTCTCCAGAATTCTTGCACAGCCCATGTCAACCTTCATCTGCATTTTTGTATCTCCTGTAATGTTAATTGTACTGTCACTGAGAGAGGAACTTGATGGTTTTGCTTCCTCAGACTGGGAACTGTGAGGTTGGTTTTTTGGCGGTAATGCCTCTTTAAGGCTGTCAACATTTAAAGAGCCTTTGGAATCTTTTTTGGCAGTTTCTTTCTTGGCAGCACTTTGAGCCAAGTGATGTTTTTGTTCATAAATCTTAACGAGATCAGTAAAATGTGCCGGTGTTGGATCCAGAGAAAATGCTGTAATAATACTCCTCTGTTGAACTTGGAGGTTTGATCCTTGATAAAGATTATGAATTAGTACACACGTCTTTGCAATGGCTTTTTCACTCAGCACAATAGCACTATCATCACCCAATGATTTGGCACAGTCTAGAATCCCTTTGTCTAGGTTAAGAGCATATATAGCCAAGTCTGTCAGTAACTGGAGAAATTGAGCCCGGCCACACTGAAACAGAGAAAAACTCTTTGTCAAAACCATAGGAAGCAGCCATTGTTTCAAAGATATGAGGCCACTTTTCCTAAACGACTGTAAAAATACTTACTTTATTACATAATTCTATTATGAATATATCCTGCAAGGTTTAATGTGTGGTTATCAACAAATATCTTTGACAGTCTCTAACTCGTAGTTAGATTTGCTTGGTATTCCATGCTGCACTAAATGTCAAAAGGTTTGAAATTTAAAACGTCTCAGCACAAAAAGTGAGGTAACCATCTTCTTCTGCACGTTAATAGCACCTGGAATATATTAGGGCTGTCACGATTAACCGAAATTTTGATTAATCGCGATTCACACCTCACGGTTCGGTTCACCGTTCAGCATACGCAAATTTCAGTTCGGTTCGATTTGTTAAATGGAGACGTCAGTTTGAGTATTCAACACTTGCATGTCATGTCAGGCAAAATTACGAGCAATCTTACTTCATACAGGATCTTGTTTTATATTTCAGCTCGAATTACGTGATTAAAACTTCATAATAAGTTCCAGTATTGTTTATTCTTGTCTATTCGTCAATAAGTACTGTCAATTC
>JARFOD010082565.1:0-19289 GCA_031763545.1 Mopalia muscosa | reverse complement strand
CAGACAGACAGGAACCAAAATGTTACCTGCAAAACTAGACCATGTAGGGAAGCTTTGAATAAAATATTAATGTGATTGGACCAGCAGTTTCTGAGATATAGTGATAACAAGAATTGTTATGGGACGGACAGACGGACACCATGCTTAAACTAACATTAGCCTTGTTCGGCACAGTAATATTAGCACTGCAAGAATAACGCTAGACATGTTGTCCACACATCGCCAATTAGCATCTCCGATTAAAGACTTTCATCCTTATAGTTAGACGAAAATTAACCATGTTTGCAACCACAGTGGCATGGGGATGGTAACATTGGTTAGTTTACAACATCCAGGGCTATATTGGCATGACTAAAGTTAGACAATGATGTCCAGTTGGTTTTAGCTCTATTGGTATACGTATTACCAATACGTATTGGTAAAATACAAATAATTACCAAATACGTTCACAAAAAGAGCTAACATGACTCGTAATTGTTAAGTAGTGGACAATTTTTTTTATTAAAATTTTAAATAATCCCATTTATGTGGAGCACAAATATACTCATTCGATAAAAATACAAAAAAAGAGAACAAATAAAAATTTAATTAAAAAAAGACTTGTACATTCCTATCATGTCTTCTGAAAGAGAAACACACCACTCCACTACAAAGGTTGTTACAAAATAACCTGCTAATTTGTTTTCTCCCAAACCATGCAATTATCGAGTTTATCTAGAACAGAATATGACTAGCCGGGTTTAATTATTTGAGATTTCCGTGTCGGTGTGTCTAATTTTTGTTGTTGAAACATATTACATTAAAAGCAGATATATAATACAAATAAGAGAATCTTTTATTTTTGCCCTGTGTTCCAGGGTTATCGAGAACTATGTGAATTGTTACACGGTGACTGTTTACCGTCAGTGTGGGGAAGTGCACGGGGAGATTGTTGGGCGGGTGATGACGGGGGTTGCTCAGGTTATTCAGCTAGAGAAGGAAGTTGATTGTGAAGTTAACGCCCCAGAGGAAGAATATAATGGCGAAGACTCCAAAGAAACAGAAGATGGCCCTATGTATCGTGACTACGGTGAAGAGGATAAGCCTCGTGTGGAGGATAGATCGCCGATCTATACCTTTACTCCCTCTACTACCACAGGTTTGATCACACATATGTTTTCTAAAATAGATGCCTTCCCTTATGTATCTCTCTCGTTTCCTGTCTAACTTTGATCAAGTTTTGATGCCAGAAATAACTCCCTCTACTACCGCAGGTTTGATCACACATATGTTTTCTAAAATAGAAGCCTGCCCTTAAGTATCTCACTCGTTTCCGGTCTAACTTATTCCCACAATAATCGAAACAAGTACAGCAAAGGATGTATCTCTCTGTCCAACATTGATACAGCTTTGATGCCTGGAATAACTCCCTCTATTACCGTACTACGGCAGATTTGATCACACATATGATTTCAAGAAAAGAAGCCTACCCTTACGTATCTCGTTTCCTGTTCAACAGAACTACGATCAAGTTTTGGTGCCAAAAATTACGTATTGTTATCAAGCAAGGGAATGGGGGAGAGGAGGGTAGAAGGGGCCTCAAAATCATACTACAATATTACTTAAACTTATGGCAGCCCAAAAATCGACATCTGATACATATAAATTAAAATCCACTATTTGTAGCCTATTATATTTCGACAAGGAGCTGTCACCTGGTCCAAAAAAATTGCTATTTGTCTACATGCTGTTACTTCGTCAATGTTGTCCCCTTAGTTTGGATGGCTTTAAATCTGCTCAACTTTTTTTGTAAGAAAATCTTTAGTTTTTTATTCCTGTTGGTATGAGTGATAGAATATAATATTTTTTCGCAAACCGTCGTGTATACTATAGGTCTATAATGTAAGCAATTTCAAAGCTTGGTCGCACTAATTCTGTGGAAGTGAATAAATTCAAACATAAACGTTAACAATATATTTATATGGTATTGTTAAAATCGGAATAAACATGATGGCCAACCAATAATCACTGTCCATTGCCAACAAAATATACTCTGTCACTTAATTAAGCCATTGCGCATGACCTAGCAGGCCAAATCTTCAAAGTACACCGTCCATCATTCGGGTTGCTGTTTACATAAATATATATATATCAGAGAGAAACCACAACGCTGGGCTGAATATACATAGAATGCCAGAATAAACACAGGTCATAGATCCGCAGTCGCAGCCAGCTGTCTGATGGCATACCAATTCACATACGTTCCGCGGGAATCGAACCCGTGACCCCAGAGGTGAGGGAGGTACTCAATTTACAATACATTTTTGGCGCAGCTGAACCAGTATTATAGCATTCGCTATATAATGACGGTACTTGGATCTAGCTAATGAAAGCAGAAGGGGGTATGTATACACTATTAAAATGCTTTTTTCTTGTTCTTTTAATTGCAGACTTTCCAATGGACGACACTCCTGTAGATGAATCTTGGGGGCCACTTAGACAGTGTATGGGCAAAGCGGCAGCCTTGTTGATGAGCCCAATGCCTACACACACACACCCGTCATTTGACGTTCTTTGCGAGTAAGTCTCCCCTATATATAAAACCAGAAGTCTATTAACTAGAAGTTACAACTGCAGTATACATAAGCTAACCGGCATTGGGGACCAAGCCCCCTGTTATAACGTATCTTGTGACGTAGCACCCAAGAAAATTCAGAAGAACGCAACATTACAAATGGTGCATTATGGGAAACTTCAGGCTGACGATCCTCGATCATAAGGTTGCTTATTAGGCGAAACGCACTTACCAAGTGCAATATGTGCCTGTTAAATAGACCATAAACGGCAACTAAATGGAAAAATATTAAGCCAGTCGTTGGAACGAAAATAATTGTTATAGGCAGTGGCTGATCAAAGACGAAATTACTCAGAGTTTTTCGTAAGTAAAAATACACGGGTCTGAAATCTGACATCACTGTTTCTTGCTGGTCTACAATGTCGTGGACATTGTTACACGGTCGTTGCATACTTCTAGTTATTGGACTTCTGATAAAACATATTAAATGGTTCTGTTTACTCTAACCTCACTGCTTTTCTAATAGTAATAGAAGTTCTTTTACGTAAATATTACCAGTGATATTTTCAAGGTAGGGGACGTATTGCGGTATGGCAAGCCTTTTTATCTCTTCTACCTTTTTATCTTCATATGTCCAATTAGTTTTCTTTTATTTTACTTATGTACAATTCATTTTCACATATGTAAAATTCTTTCCTACTCATGTTAAAACTATTTGTAAAAAGATGTATCCGTGCATGTACTGAAATCGCTGACATTTTCTTAGTTAACGGTTAGTTCAGACCCGTGTATTTTTACTTAGGAAGAACTCTGAGTATCCTTTAACTAGCGCAGTGGCTTCGTCTGTTGCATGTTACGGAATCAAAACCCCCTCCCTGGCTAAAATAAACTCGTCCACCTCAACTGTCGCAATACACGGCAGTCTCTTGAACAGCAATCCTTAATTGACTAAGCTAGCAATGTACAAATGATAAGTGTTAACAACTTTATGATAGACTTACACCATCTTCACTAGTCAAGACTTTTATTCTGAGCTCCTCTACATTACAACCCCTGGCGGATCGAGAACATATAATCTAACACTACTGTCAAGCGATTGATTTGTTGCGTGGGAACTTCTACGAACCAATCAGATGTTGTGTTACGAGAGGACCCTGCTGGTTAAATGACTGCAATAGTCAATATGAAAGTGGGTGAAAAAAGTATATTTTCGGGGCAGCCAACTTATTTAATAAGAGTATTGCATATGCACCCACTTCTAGACACCAAATCTCCGTATATACGCCAATAGTGCTTTACAAAGTTAAAGAAATAGTCCAAACTTGAGTATACCATTTAACATAAGTTATCAACGGTTGGAGGGAGCTTGATGTTCCCTTGGTGCTCTCAGATATAAAGGAGAACATGAAGCCGATCTGTTCGTGGCGTCCTGTTATTGTCCTGTATATGTCCTGTCTTGTCTTTGTTTGTTGCCAGTGCTGTCGAGGGTGGTTTCCTTCACTCAATGGGCTGGCACCTCGTCATATAAGAGAAATACCCTTGAGCACGAAGTCGAACAAACCAAACTTGGTCATTTGTTCCACCAGGGGGCCTAGCTGTAGTTTTATTTATATGCGATCAAACCGCCGAGGGTAGTAATGCAGGGTATAGCTCGGAATAAAACTCTTGTTTAGAGAAAATGGACCTACACTATCAGCCAAAGGAAATAATACACAAGTAAAAATTTGCAAGAGGAATAACATAAACCTGATACAAGGAACTAACATCATGTGTATATGCTCGAGCTCTATTCTTTTGTAGCGATGCCCTGAGAGCTGTTCGGTGTGGAAACGAATATGACCTTCAATTATCTTCTGATATGAGAAATTTGTGGGAAGACTTCGTAGCAGGGGTTAATTATATGTGCGTGGACAAGCGGGGAGGTAATTTCACAACTTTAAACATAAATGTGTTTTTGTCATACTTTTATCGTTTGTAAACGACCACTCAAATGAATCTGACTTAGACCAAGCATATAATCATATAATCATATAATCATTAAAACTGAAGGAAACCCCAATATGGAAATTACCTTATCAACTTTTTAACTTTTTTTAAACCTGAAGATGAGGTTATTTTAAACAAACAGTTTATGTATATCGGTATTATTTAAATCTTGTTTAATATAATTATTTATCCTTTCTATTGTCGAATTCATCCTTTGCTGTGTATTTTCTCTACTGATCAATATATATTTTCAGAATTTGCCAGTGTATACAGTTGTATTTCGGGATCAGGTCTCCGTATTCCACTGGAACAATGTTATAGCAGCCAGCTGACCGGAGAGGTTAACGAGGACAATATTTGCAAGTATGTATACCACTACTGGTGTTCATTTATACCACTCAATAAAAAGTGTGTGCAATATCGCCCCGATCGCCTTTTTTTCCTTTGCTCGGCCACCATTTTTCTATCTATCCGCGAATACAATCAACCATTTAATCGTTTTTTGACCCAAAATGAATTTTTTTCGAATTAAAATAAAACTTTCTATGGATAGTCGTTTATATGTACTGGAGTCTTTATTTCTGATAACAGCTGTAAAATGGAAATATTAAAGAGTAAAATCAACTAATTTTCTTTCAACATACTATGTTTTTCGCTTGCAAACCGTTAAAACGTTCTGGCCAGTTCCGGCGCTCCACCAGAGAGCCCCTGATTTTATCAGCAATTTAACGTTAAAGCTTACGGTTCCATGTGCCTGTGTGTAGCAATCCCAAGTTTCACTAATATGACGGCTGTGTATTCCAACAATAATCGACACAAGCACAGCAAAGGAAAGTTAATCTTCCGTCAGTGCTTAGTAAAGCCAGCCTTGCTACTCTCCAAACAAACTGCCCATAACCAGAGGGTCCGATATGATCAAATACCTACGTGTATTATATACTCTCATATCAATAATGAGGGGGTATTCGTGAAAGCAGATATTTACAATAAATATATCAAATCATAAATCAACAAAGTTTAATAAACGCCAAACTTTTGCAGCAAACTTATTTCTGTCCAAATCAACCGATATTATTGAACGCGATATTTATTGCAGATACGATAATTTTCAGGATTAATAAATCGATCTTATTTAAATAGGTTATCACAGACATTCTCGAAGACAAATCGATTAATATTCTCGAATCAGACGTTTATTGTCGACATTATATAAAGAAAAGTCCAAAAATTCTTTTTTGTAAGAGCGTTTTTGAAAGATATTTTAAATGAGAAAGATTATTTGAGATATTTCAATCACAAATCAGATAATTTTTTTAAACTAGATGTTTATTGTATAGTTTTCATAAAGATAGATCAGATAATATCATTGAACGTACTTGCTTATGATAGTTGTTTCCAGGGACATAGCGATCCTTATTGCTAACCACAGGTCGATTTGACTTCCTTCACCAAAATTGTTTTTGGTTTTTAACTTCAAACCAGGCTGATACATGGCATTGAAGATTGTGCAGAGAACGTTGTATCGAATCACTGTGGAAGCAAGGCTGGACGTCTTATCAGAGGATATATGGAGAAACTCGTCAAAGTCCTTTCCAATCAGAAAAACATTGACTGTCCAACAGGAATGGGACATCATATGATCATCGGACTAGTGGCTGGCGGAGTCGCTCTGTTGTTTTGCGTGGTCCTTACAATTTGTGTGGCTGTACGCAGACGTTCCAAGCGTTCGGGTAGCCTAGAGAAGAAGGAGTTGGTAAAGAATGATGTACTCCAGGCAAACCTCAAACTTACACTGGAGAACGAACAGAAAACTGACTCAGAAGTTTTTTCTGTTACTGCATCAAAGGCGTAAATGTAAAAGCTCACTCAAGCTACTAATTACCCCATATAAGGGTTTTAAGATGAATTCTATTTTTATAAATACCTAATTTGTTAGGATGTTTTTTTTTTGTATAAGTTTGGGCGGATTCTAGACAAAAAAATACGTTATATATTATATATTTTAAATAAATAAAGAGAGAAAAATTTGCTTGTCTCCACTGGGAATCGAACCGGAACCTTCGGGTTACAGGCCCAACACTCTACCATATATATAAAGTTTTTGTATGCACTAGTGTTTTTACTTTTTCTTATAAGATTATAGAATATGTACATTTATATGTGTGTTGTTACATTGTATCCATAAGAACATAAATAATCAATTCCGCGCTTTAGAGAAAGTTTAATCAATATCATTTTTAGTATTCAAGGTGCTCTATATAAATGTGATATCGGAATAAAGCATATACAAAATCTGCTTTTTATATAACCTGATTAAGAAATTTGCTTACCCAAGCCAGACAAAATCATGCATCGGCCGGGAATTGAACCTGGCGTTTTTATGATCTATGTACTCACTTAAATACACAGACTAACGATTGTATTATCAAGCTGTTCTCACCAATAAAAGCTATATTTTTTTATATTCTTAAGAAAAAAAACCTGTTTTCCATTCATTGTTTTTAGTATATGGTTTGTTGGAACTGAGATCTTCAATGGCTATTTCATCAGTGATTAATGTTGTACCAGAAGAATATTAACTAAAAGTATGCAACTACCATATAGATAAGCTAACCGACATTGGGGATTGAGCCCCCTATTATAACGTATGATGTGACTTGGCACACAAGAAAATTAAGGAGAAGGCAACTTATGCATTATGCATTATGGGAAACTTCTGCCGTTCCTCGATCATAATATTGCTTCCTAAAGGAAACGCATTTACCCAGAGCAATATTCGCCTGTTGCATTGACCATAGAAGGCAACTAGATCGACACATATTTAGCCAGCTTTACCAACGAAAATAAGTGATATACACATGTGGCTGGTCAGGTTACTAAAAATACACTTGTCTGAAATGTGACGTCATCGTTTTCTTGCTGGTCTACAATGCCGTGGACATTACTATACGACAGTTACATACTTCTACTCAATAGACTTCTGGTCGTACTCATGAATATTTCACTCCTATCACTTTGCGCTCTGGTAGTTTGGTGGGAAAAGGAAGAAACTGTACACCAAACCCTTGGTATCCGAAGACGCCCAATGAGTTAGTTTTCTATCCAATAGGGCACAGAAGTCTCGCAGAGAATCTGCTTGATTTGGAGTTTTGGTGCCAGATTTTGAAGGTCTATCTTTTAACATTAGAGTAAATCTACTATTTCCATTTCCGACGATTTATTAAACAAATAACACAAACAACTTACTTGGACTAATACCTAGCTCGATAAATAACGTGAATTAAAGCCACATTTGACATTTAAGCTACGTTTCTTTTTGAAAATTCATAAAGTAAATGGTATGTTTGGTGTGCGCAGCTGTAAGCAGGTCATTTAAATCTGGATTGTCATCTTAAACACATCGAGTCAAATGTTGTTGATGAAAGAGTTCTGTCCCTTTAATATTTAAATCTATCTATATATATCATTACTGGAGAAGAAAACTCAGTTTTATATGTCTTTTGTTATTGATAGATATTATAAATACATAATTCGTGTATTTTAGGTATTTTCGTTTGTTTCATTACAAATCGCGCCGATAGTGTTTAACACGTGTTGTTATTGTTCCGGGCTGACGGATTTCATTTTGATAATAGTGTTAAATAAAAATCGGGTAAACTATTTCAATGAGCCGTCTTTATCATGCAAATCAAATGAAATTATCAATTTTGCGTTCAGAAAGGCGAGACAAGCAAGCCAAAGTCTAGTCCTTTACATTTTGCATGTAACCAAAGCAAGGCTTGCCACCGGAAGTCGCAATGAAAGCGAGTCATTATCGAGACTTCCGTTCCCTATTGTATTGCGTCGCGATTGCAAGTATTCGTTGTTAACACGAGTAATAATGAACAGTTAACACGCACCAGCTATTTAAAAGGAAGTATAATTAGATATTACACAGTGAATTTTGAATACCATAAATGTTGCTTGAGCGAGTGGTGAAAGTATGGATGCCACAAGGCGACATCTCGCTCACTCGCGACGCGAAGAAGTGAATTTAAGAAACGAATTTAAGGAGCGAGGTTTTCACAGCCAGGAAGCGAAGAAGCGAGAATTCGAAACTTGCTCTCTCCTTTTGTCATCTCTATCTAGCTGCGATCTAGCTTCTAGGAAAACACTTATTGTGAACCATATAAAGCTGTCTTTGTTTGAACTACCTTGTCCAAGATGTATACTGTCACACAAAAGAAATGCAACATTATTATTTTTTTTATTTAAATAAGAATTTTCAACATCAATTTAAAAACAGAAATAAGCATCACATTATATTGAAATCAAACACACTGGTTGTTCAGATTTTGAAGTTCATTAAAATCTCAAAATTAATCACATTAAAGTCCATAGCGCTCAGATGACGTCAATGCAAAGTCAATATCTGTTGTGCTCACCATTAACCTGTAACACAGCACGGACCCGTTTTGGCATAGACATGATTACTCGACGAATACGGTTTTGCGGAATTCTCCTCCATTCTTGCTCCAGAGCCTGCTGCAGTTCTTGCAGATTTTGCGCAGCTGGATATCAACTGTGCACGCGTCTATCCAAATCATCCCACAAAATAATGTACTATTGGGTTCAAATCTGGTGATTGCCAGGGATGTGCACCAGATGAGTTTTTCGGGCGCAGGATATGGCAACCCACATCATCACACTTCCTGTACGACCATCTCTTCTCTGCAGCTTGAATATGGATTCATGGCTAAACCAGGCTCGCCTCCAGTTTTGCAGGTTCTAGTTCCTTAATCTGTTGCATCATCGGACCTTTGCCCGTCGATGCTGTTGTCTCAGTCAGTACTACGCCAAAGTAAGGACGTCTGACTGTAAGCCGTTTTGACGGAGACAGTTTCTGATTGTCTGTATATTCTCCAGAGATCTGGGACATCTGATGCGGTTTCTGTTGCTGTTATGGTCTGGTTTCTCAGACGAAGTAACCGGATGAAGCGATCTCGGGCTGCTGCTGTGACCTTAGGTGGACCAGAACGTTGATGGTCAGGGCTCAGTTGCTCGAAAGAGTATTAGTCACTAACACCAGATTAAAATCACTAATACCGGATTAGAGATAGACCTACAACATGACGTGACGTCACCTAATAGAGGATTAAATTTAATAGGGCTTCGAGCAACCGGACCCTGATGTTGAACCGGATACCTGGTACCGTTGGATGAGCCTTGAAACCGTGCTGTGGTGGGCATGATAAAGTCTAGCTACTGCATTCTGGGATTCGCTGGCCATGAGGCGACCAATGCCGAAGTACCGGGTAGCTGCGTCTTGTCTTGGCATATCGCAGCAGGTTGGAGAAACAATTTAACATCTGAATTCAATTGAACGGCTATGTGTCTTTTATACCCATGAAACTCGCTTAATGATAAGGCATGATTCGCACGTGCAACTGCCTATCAAGCAAATGTTTGCCTCTTCAATTATTAAATAAATATATATAATTTCACATATTTTAAATTATTTTCCACATATGTGAAATTCTTTTTTACATATGTTGAATTATTTTCCACATATGTGAAATTCCTTTTTATTTCTTCAAAAGAGTTCCACTAACCTTTTTACATGCTTTGAGCCTTTCTAGCTCAGTAACCTGTAACCCTAAATCCCGGGTTCGAAACCCTGTGGAGGCAAGCGATTTTTTTCTCTCTCTTCTATTATTCAAAATATGTATGTCCTTTCAGGCCACATATGAGGCCGTATCTTCCACTTACACAATGCATTATTAACAAGTTTATAACGTAAAAATTGACGAGGAAGACAATAAAACTGCTTATATTGAACAAACACATTTCCTCGTGAATGTCAACTTACGTAAAAATTTGCAACTATCACGCCCGGAACAAGGAGAACAGCCAACAGCAAAAGAGTCAACCATATTTTGTATGGGCCGCAAAACGCTTGTGTCATCGGAAGTGAAAACCAGAACGAGGCCAAAACGACGCTTCTGTCCGCTTTCTTTTTCAGGGGACCCAGACGATTGAGACCATTATTCATGAGGAAGTCAAAACACTATTTATGGAGTCCCGCCTATAGTGCTTCATTAAATATAGTATAAATTCGTTGAAATTCGAGCTGTTTTAAGATCAAATGGGAATATTTACTTTTTAAAATAGGTTACCCAACTGCCGTCTGTTCATTCCGGGATTATATTACAGGTGTATATTGTAATCCCAGGTTCATTATAGTGATCCTAGCTAGCCATAATACCGACAGATGATCCTTGACTATGCGGTTTAGTGCTGCATGGGATCTTCTTCAGTCAAAACGGCATTACCAGTTTTTTCTCTCTAAATGATTGGGCAATCCGTCTGAACCTCACTGCTTTAGCCGAAATATTTCCACAACCTCAAAATCACATGTTTGCTGAATCATAAAATCTATGCTTCTTGGCTGCTTAGTGGATGGGACAAAAGAGATTACTGTCAAGGAGTTACTCTTCTTTAGCCGCCTAATAGCTTTGGTGGATTTCTGACGTGAAAATCAGCTTTATCTCGGGAAGATGATTGTGAGCTGAATTCTAGAGATATCAGTCTTGCCTCGAAAAGATGCTTATGAGCTGAATTTAAGAAATTTCAGCCTTGCCTCGAGAAGATGAATTGTAGAGATATCAGTCTTGCTTCGGGAAGATGCTTGTGAGCTGAATTGTAGAGATATTAGACTTGCCTCGAAAAGGTGCTTGTGAGCTGAATTGTAGAGATATCAGTCTTGCCTCGAGAAGATAAATTGTAGAGATATCAGTCTTGCTTTGGGAAGATGCTTGGTAGCTGAATTGTAGAGATATCAGTCTTGCCTCGAGAAGATGATTGTGAGCTGAATTGTAGAGATATTAGACTTGCCTCGAGAAGATGCTTGTGAGCTGAATTGTAGAGATATCAGACTTGCCTCGTGAACATGCTTGTGAGCTGAATTGTAGAGATATTAGACTTGCCTCGAGAAGATACTTGTAAGCTGAATTGTAGAGATATCAGACTTACCTTAGAAAGAAGCTTATGAGCTGAATTGTAGAGATATTAGACTTGCCTCGGAAAGATGCTTGTGAGTTGAATGGTAGAGATATCAGGCTTACCTCGGAAAGATGCTTGTGAGTTGAATTGTAGAGATATTAGACTTGCCTCTAGAAGATGCTTGTGAGCTGAATGGTAGAGATATCAGACTTGCCTCTAGAAGATGCTTGTGAGCTGAATTGTAGAGATATCAGACTTACCCCTCGGAAAGATGCTTGTGAGTTGAATGGTAGAGATATCAGACTTGCCTCGGAAAGATGCTTGTGAGCTGAATTGTAGAGATATTAGACTTGCCTCGGAAGATGCTTGTGAGCTGAATTTTAGAGATATCAATCTTGCCACTGGAAGACGCTTGTAAGACGAATTGTACAGTATTGTCCTGTGATGATGAATTGAAGAGATATCAGTCTTACTTCGGGGAGATATTTATGAAGATGGATTATATAGATAACAGTATTGTCTACAGACGATGCTTGTTAGCTGAATTGCGTTACAGTCTTGTTGTATCCATTCTAAATCAATGTATTTAAGCTAGTGTGTTTACAAATGATTCGTTTTATTCTCAGTCAACTTAACTCTGACATGAACGGCTGAATGGGATGTTTATAGAGAGGAATGTTTGGAATAATTTTAATTTTATTTATATTGGCAGCTACAGCGTTAATTTCTGTCAAGGGCAAAATTTGGTGGATGTATATAAATTTTATTGCTGTGGGTAAATGGTTCCATTCTTTAGTAGTTTTAGTTTAGGCGGCATTAAAACAGTCCACAAATTTCGTATTAGGCAAGTTGTAGATGTTCATTCCGGGATGTGTCTCTGTCTAGTTAACTCACGAACATAAAGAGGGGATATTCCATTTATTAATTTTGGATGATAGCTAGCCTATGGGACCTACGCCGAACATAAAGTAGTTCCCATTTTAATTTAAGGACTCTACTGCTAGTCACGAGTAAAAAATGGGACTCTTATCTTTTCGTGGCTTTTGGGGGTATTTCCAATGGATGATTATAATCTCATCACATATATTTAGAAAGCGGAGGATTTCAAGATTCTAAATATAGTGTCATTTTATGATTCATTGTATTTTATAATGGCATTAATAAAGAAAAACGTTAAATATTTGTTTAAAATAGACCCTTATTTGTAACTCTTATTTTTCTCCGATGGTTTGAGATTTTTGTTAAAAACTTCCATGTCTTTGAAGATAAGCATTTAAACTAAAATACCGCCATAGGGTTTTTCTAAATTCAAGTTAGTTTTTGAGCAATTGATAAAAATATATATAAATATTAAAATCTTCCTTTAAAAAAATACTTGGTAAATATCTGCATAGAAAGTCAATATAAAAAACTGCATTACAGTTTTTTTAGATAATGGCATCAAGATTGCCTGTGCCAAATTTCAAAGACTAAGTGGAAATAGTTTGCGAGAAATAAACGATTTAAAGGATAAAAATCAAGAAAAATGAAAGCTGTGAAAACAGCCTAAATGTATGTAAATGATTGAACTCCGGATTGTTTTAAGATTAGTCCAGTAAATTTAATAAACAGCAGATTTTTTAATAATTAAATGAAAAGGCGAAATAGAGTTTTATCTATTGCATTAATTTGTTAATACATAATTTTAAAACAATGTCTTTTAATGGCAGTTTTAACTCCGAAATTTGAGCGACCGCGGCACAGCAGATTTCGTTCACACCTTTGTCATTCTGGGGGCGTGAGAAGTCCATATAACGGTGTGTTGTACAACCCCCAAACATTTGTTCAGTTCAGTTCAAATACACATCCCCAACGGTCATGCAACTGACCTGTTGGCCTTTCGCTAATTGGTTTGTGGTAATCGTCAGCAGGTAGTGGTTTAGGTGAGATAATCTCGTTTATCCTTTCCGCCCTTTGATATACATAATCTTTGAAGCACGTATTTTACAATTTAAATATAAAAAAACACATTCTAAAACACTAATTGTTTTGGTCAAACATATTGCATTATCAAGATTATGAAAAGATTTCAGAAAGGCAACAAAATGAAAAAAATGAACCCGTGTTCTGATTAGATAATTCTATCCAAAAAAATTCTAAATCCTCTAGCAGGCATTTATCATCAGATGAATTACAAAATAAGCCTAAATAAATCTAGAAATTACTGGATGTAAGATAAATGTACTGGTTAAGCAATAGCAAATCAGGAAGTTTGAGGGGTAAATAAAGAGACGTTCAAGTTCAATGTTCAATCCTTTAAAAATAAAGGCTAGCGGCTCATTCTGAAACCATGGCTTGAGCAGTCGGTCATTTGGTTAACCTCCATCCATAGGGATATCCCATGCGCACTCGACTGATATCTAATCTAATGAATCGAGTCTTCTGGTTTAATTGGTGTTTCCCTTTTACTTAAAACTGCTCATCGGCACCCTGGCTTACGATATACATTGTCCATGATTTTCGTATATGGTTTCCAGGTTTCTTCCCTGTTTTCGACCATAGCTTGGTTTGGCTTGGGTCCATCAGATTATAGGATCGTTAAGAGGCCAGATAGTTGAAGGGAATCTGCGCGCATGCGTGATCCACAAAGATAAAAACGGGATTGTGCAATGATTGCCTGATGAATCCGTAGCTAGCATTTATGACCAGAGGAATTACAAAATAAGGCTAAACAAATCTAGAAATTAATGGATGTAAGATAAATGTGCAGGTTAAACAATAGCAAATCAGGAAGTTTGGAGGGTAAATATTGCATGTTCAATATTCAATCCTTTAAAAATAAAGGCTAGCGGCTCATTCTTGCAACCGTGGCCTGATCAGTCGGTCATTTTGTTAATCTCCTTCCCAAAAGATATCCCATGCGCACTCGACTGATATCTAATCGACTGATAACTACTCATCGGCGCCCTGGCTTACGATATACGTTGACCATGCTCAAGCTTATATTCTGATTTTCGAATTGACCACTTCCAAAGAAAGAAAATAAATAATTTAAGATGTTTTTTTTTAAATATTTTATTTGTGAAAATCGTGTTAAATGCTTCATTTTATAATCAACAGAGACGATTTGTCATAGAACAGAAAGTATCAAAATGTCAGAAAAGGAAAGAACAGAAAGTATCAAAATGTCAGAACTGGAAAATGTACAGGATGGCGGGATTGAGTGACGGGAATACAAAAACCAGCTATATAATTTCGTATGAAAACAACCTGGAATGGACAACATCAGGTCATGGGCCAGTGAAAGTTCAATTAGAAATGAAAATATTTTAGTAACTTTTTGAGTTGTAGTATTTGTCTTACTATAGATTTATGAGAGTAAAGGTACGAATTTATATAACTGGGGTTGATGTTGTGATTAGAAATGCCAGCCCGGCCCACACATACAGGTGGTGGACTCGTCGTAGAGAACTAGTCCCCTGAATGTGAGGCGGTAGGCCCGAACGCTGACATTCCTTATCAGACCCTGTACTCCCGTCACTCGATACACTGTGAGGTCGATACCGCCATCGACCTCAATTTCAGCCATGAGTGTAGCGGACTGGGCAGTGATTTTAGTTGGTCCGTACTGATTCTTCACAGTGGACCATTTGATGGAGGTTTTCGGAATTCCGAAGGACTGGAAGATTAGCACCACTACCTGGCTTAGGGCCTGTAAAGATTTGGTAACAGGGCCCAAAATCATTTTATCAAAAGGTCCTTCTTGTTTCGGTGATTCCTGCAAGAAACAAAACCAACAGTGGAAACATTAACGGGTGTACAGTTAGCTATACATGTCAGATATAGCAAATACAAATTTCTCAATTGATTAAAATGTAGCTGGGAACAGCATAGAAATCGTATTGTGAAAGAAGCTTAAAATAATCTGAGCCAATTAAAGAACAGTTACATGGAACCCCAAACTATAACAAACAACAACATCAACTCATTACAATCGTGGCGCAAAGGTTCCTTAAATCTTCCTTCAGCCAGAGGAAACAAACGATTATAACATATTACAAATGACCAAATTAACGTGGATCTTTCTGTCGTCAAAATTGAGAACTAGCTTATATAACCTTATAGGGTTATCTTTTAGGGATAAAATGTAGTCAGAACAAAGGCATGGTGAAATGTATGGTCTAATTGTTATATTTTGTTTTTTTAGTAACAAGAACATGGTTATAGTAAATGTGGGTCCGTATTCGTAAAGACACTCTAGTATCTCTTAACATTAAGTAATATTTACCCAATTAAAGCTTTCCATTTTCCAAAGAAAACAGTTAATAAAAAGTTAAGAATAATGGTATTAATCTATTTTAAATGGTGCTTGAAAATTCTCCCAGTTTTTCTTAGCTAGGAAAAACTTAAGTAGCTTTATGAATACATCCGCTGAATACTGTCTCAGTTCTTCACTTTCTAGCTTTCCTTAATATACCAGATATCGACTGTATAACAATTAGCCATCAGCTCTAAAGGCAATGTATTAAATTTCGATACAATTGAATTCTGGGAAGCTCACATTTAAAAAATATTCTCCCCCTATCTCCTGGTAAACCTTTGGTTTGATACCTTTCCGCTGTTAGCTATTGCGTTAGACAGCATTACTTCAACATAAAACATAGTTGTGGGTTCTGTATGTTATCGTATGTATACATAGGGTGTTTAGACACTTTTAGTGGCATTCAATACATTATTTTAAGAGCTGACAGTGAATACCTTTGATAACTGATACAGTAATGACAGCAGACAAATGAGGAAGGTGAGACGTTATTTACACCCATGGATGTGTCCTTAGCAAGAGTGCTGTAAGATTGGATAGTTAAGCATTAACTGCTGGTGAGTTGGAGCCTCATTACGAGAGTTGTAGGTTCAATCTCTGGATAAGTGTTAACTTGCGAACTTTTCAGCATAGTGAACAGTTTTACCTAAGAGAACGAAATCCTTAATTTACTACTGACATAAAATAACTGTTATAACGAAGTACCATAGCCAAATAAAGCACATTATTCTAACCTAACGGCAGCTGGTTAATTGTTAACGTCCCAGTTTAAAATAATCAAGATAATTTGAAGACTTACTGAAGACCGGAATATTTCCTCTATATTATTTTCAACCATTATGTTGGAGACGTTGTTGTTGTTGTTCCGGTTCTGCAGGAAGTGCTCTGTAACAGAACGTGATGTATATTTGTTAAATATATAAAGTAGCTTACATCACAAATTTTAGGAAACAAACATGATATTATGGATAGAAGAATCGATGCTATATAAACTTTTTATATCTAAAACATTCTCAAATCAGAAGTATTTGTTTGGTAAAAGAAAATTCCATTATATGCTGTGATAATCAGATATCTGCAAGATGAGAAGAAATTTGAACTCTTCGTGCCAAGGTCTCTAAATCATTCTCAAAACAATATTGTTTGTTTTCTAAAAGAAAATGCCCAATTGCTGTGATATCTTTAAGACCAGAAGAAACTGGTGTGAAAACTTGAACTTGTGCTCAGACGATAGAATTAATTTTATTTTAACTCACTTTTCATACTGTCCAGCAGAATTTGTAATGGCTTATCCCGTCTTGTTTGCTTCCTGAATACTGATTCAGTTGAACAACTTTGTTTCACTGCGGGAAAAAGACCATATATCTTACACAATTTATCTGCCACATGAAAAAAAAAAAAAAAAATGGCACGGCGTTACCTATCAGTTTGTTGTTCATTTGCTTTCGAAATTTAAAATAATTTCCATATGTATCTGTATATATAATTGGATATAATTTATACCAAAGGTCATTCTTTCCAGTTAAATAACGTTACAAATATTCATATTTTAACTGCTCGATCTGTTTTTGTGGAAATAAGATTATAAATATCGAAAATTACATTTGAACGTTTTTTTTTTATTGATTTACAGAATGATCTTGTTAGAAATTGGAGGCCAACCATGCTCTCTTTAATTCATAATCTTAAGATGTGTAACTGTTTGACGGTCGGTGAACCATTTACCAATTCCAGGATTTTACATCAAAACATTTTGTCATTCCTCTTCATTTATAGGAGATCTTTATACATATTTTTGTCGAATTTCTTTTCTAATCCACCATTACCTGTACAATGGTAGTTAATCTTACCTGTATTGGGGATGACTGGGTCTTTAAGAACGATATCTTTTATTGTCCAAAAAAGATACAATAATGCTGGAGCTAAAACATAAAATATCCAAACAATATATCGTTAAAAACAGTCTAGATATATTTCTAAAGTATGACTTTCTGGCTGTGAGATTTATCAACTCATTATTTTCAATTGTAAAACATTAATCACTTGCTGTTGATGTCTATGTTTTGTTTTACTCACGTATGTAATATTAGATGATGTGTGGTCACTTTATTCTAGTTGGAAACTAAACAATAAATTTGTCTTATGTCCTTTTAATAACACCAACGTTATCACAATACCGCCTTATTATGAACACTATGACACCTGCCTAAAGTTATACTGTTTTCAGCCAAAAATAGGCCAGCTCGTAGTTATGCAGCATTCTCCGGAAAATGTTACGTATATAAAGAGGATGGAATAATATCAGTTAACTTTGACACTAAGGTCGCAGCCATATGTCTTTGGTTAGTTTAAAAAAACACAATGTCTTCAATATATATGAACCGACACCACAAAATGAGTGTCATGTCGTACACATTTCTCTGCATTCATAACCACAACTTCTAAGTTGATCATTTTAAAGCTTCAACATTCTGCTTAATTCCTAATGGTAATATGTAGCTAAATTCTTCAATTTTGCGACATGGGACTCGTTGTGTGGGGTCGGGTCACATATTCACATGGCGGCTGACGATGACGATAGACAACGCAGTATCTCACCTGTGTTCTTGAGTTCATACTCACGCCCACGTTGTACTTGTCTTGCTGACTGTATTTACCTCCCACCGCTGGAAAAATACAAAGGTATGGGAAAAACCTGGTTTAATTATTTCTGAAATTCTGTCAAAATTAAAACCAATCAGGTTTATATGGAAATAAAAAATAAAGTTTGTTCTCAACAAAGGCCGCCGTTGTCATTTTGTAAAAATTACGAAAAAAATGTTAACGAAATTGAGTACTCTAAGATTACTATTTTGATTCACGATTGCGAAATTAATTATTTCCTGACAATAGACTGATATCTAATACATTTAACTCATATTCGGCTATATTTATCATAATAATGTTGACAATAGATTTAGAATGCCTTTTAAGCAAATCAACTCACATTTTTGTATTTCCAGCGATCCGCAGCAAAACACAATCACCACACAAAAAATCAGATAATTGTGTAACATGTTAATATTTTCTGAAAGATGAGAAAACTCAAGTTACTAGTACGGGAAGATAAATATTTGACAAATATATTAAAAATTAATTTAACGTCTCCTTTTTTCAATTTACAAATATCATAGTTAATTAAGTGCGAACAAGATTGAATATATAAAACCAGTATATACTTGACAATCAAAATCAACAAGCCATACCAAACTAAATAGTAAACTCAAATAAGTCGATCAGTCTATAAATTAATATAATTAAATAGTGTAGGTCAACCAACTGGAAAAAAAAGACAAAAGAGAAGACGAAATAAATAATTAACAATGAAATTATCCACATACCGGCCATATCCGGGCTGGTTAATTGGCAGAGTGGCCTCCACCATGGTGCCTCAGGGGGAGGGTACCCTAGGTACCCCAGAATGGTTAC
>JARFOD010082554.1:8642-19291 GCA_031763545.1 Mopalia muscosa | reverse complement strand
CATTATCGTGTTGGAATGTCAGACCTGGGCCATGAGCTGCCATGAATGGCAAAAGCTCTGGAATGGGAACTTGATCTCTGTATCCTGCAGCAGTTCGGTTTCCTTGAACGACCTTCAGTCGGGAACGGACAGGACCATTAAAGGCACCCCAAACCATAACACTACCGCCCCCAAAACGTCCACTTTCTGCACACAACACTGGGCATTCAGTTCACCGGTCTTCTGCATGTGTCGTCACACTGGTCTACCTGAACCAGGTTGGTCTGCTGAGGTGCCAGTTTGTTGGAGACGTGTCCGAACATCATGGTTAGTCCGTCGACTACATCCCATAACCCTGGCAACGTCAGTGACAGATGTTCCTGTATTCAGCATGCCAATGGCACGTTCAGGTTGAATGTTTGACAGTCTTGGCATTGCAAATCAACGGATAATTTACTGTAAGAACTTGTTTTACATGTGCTTGTGCATGTTGGAGTTGCTATGTGTCATGATGCCTCTAATAATAATAATAATATCTCTTGTATTAAGTTTCAAGAAAATATTTAGAAATTTATGAGGGTGAAGTTTCTTTTTTGACTGAGTATATATTTGATATTATTTACACTAAAAGCAAGCATTTTCATCCATTTTTTAAAATATAATTAATATTTATGCTTCTATGTATCACATGTGGAGTTTCCTGCCCTGTATATTTCCTAGCAACAAATTTAATATAGAATATATATGGATTTCAATATAATTTAATTTTTTAATTGTTTTTTTTTTATTTAACTAAGAATTTCCATATTTAGGTTATCCCGTTTTCTATAACACAAGAGTATTTAATTATCCTATTTAATCACCCTAATTAAATCCAATCTCACTTAATGCCAGAATGAATTATTTTATTAATTTCAATTTGATTATTTTATTCCACTGTAAACAGCTTATTACACTAAAGGGTATCTTGGAACTTTAACCTCTTTTTTTTGGCTAAATAATTTATCTGTATTTGGGAAGGTATTTTAAAATCAAACATTTCCATCTCTTTTTTTTTTTTTTCTTTCTTTTTTTTCTTTTTTCAGTATCAGGCCATTTGTTCCAGTATGATAAACGAAGTCAGAAGGTCCGCTGGCTGTCAACTGGTGAAGGTAAACCTCTGACTGTACAAACACTACAGGGCAGTCAGAGGAAGCGGACATCTACAGACCACAGCAAACTAGCTTTTGATCAGTTCTAGAAACACCCAGTGACTTTGATTGTGACATTATATTATTTATCTGTGTAATCATGTGTTATTGTATGGTTCTGTTAATTGGTTATAATGATTTTATTATGAAATCATTTACCTCTAAATACTCAGGCTGGTTGCTTTACTTGATAAATGTAAGGTATGTTTTGTATATAATAGTTTTGTCAAGAGTGTTATACTATGTTTACTGTTGCTTTTGTTGAAATAAAATCTACGCAATGCAGCGACCATATATTAATTCTATAATTTTTGCTTTGTTTTATTAAGTTGTTATTCTGGATTAAATTATTTTTACCCCTAAAACTGAGTTCAAATTGCATTAATTTTGATATCTGATAACAAAAACGTACAATACAGATCTGACACCATAATCTACCAAATGGTGCAATTGTTTTTTTCATTATTGTCCAATCACAAATCAGTTCCCCAAAGTTGGTTTGTAAATATTAGGAGGTTATCCGTAAAGAGCCAGAGCCTACTGAGAGTTTGTTCTTATTAATTAAACATGGCTTTCATTAGATCCTAGTTTCCCTCTTGAAGCATACACAGGTAGAAAGAAATAACTTCACTTTATAATAAGCAGGTCTGGCTTTTCTGGGTTTGAGCGGCGTTTTGCTCCACCTTGTTGCTTGTGTTTTAATTACACAACTGGGATGGTGACCTATCCTCAACCCAAGAAACGTCATTGAACACCATTTGGTATACGGTATACCTTGACATCTGATCTCAATATATATACACTCTTCAAAAAAAATCTGCAAAAGAGAATTTGAAAAAGTAGCTTTTTGTTTTCAGACCACACGACCAAATACATAATGATATATATTTGTTTCTAACGTCCATGTTAACCAAACCCTCGCTCAAACGCAACTCTTGCTGATTTAGAACGCTGTTAATGGTCGTTTTTATCATGACCATTAAAATCATCGTGAAAAACTAGTAAAAGTAAATTTCGCAATGGGTGTTCCATACACCAATGTGTCATTGAGCCGAATTTCATATATGTACATTGATGACATTGTGATTTCAATTCATTTGAATAACATCTGTCCATAATGTCCACTCTGAAAATTCTCTTTTGCGTTTCTTTTTTTGAAGAGTGTACATATATACCAATGACAAAATAAATAAATAAAAAACAAAATACCAAGAAAGAAAGGGGTTTGGGTGAGGAGGAAAAAGATATGAAAAATAAGTATAAATATGTGAAGTGTTAATATAAGAACTGATAACATTTTTGTTTATACAAACAATGTGTACATGTATATGGTGGCAGTATAACTGTATTAAAGTTTATTAAATCTATATCAGAATTTTTATCATCTGTATAATGGAACTTTAGTCACACATTTCTTGTTGTTGCTTTCAGCTATATAATATAGCATGTGAGCTAAAAGCTTGTGTATTGAATGTTACTGTGGAGTAGATCACCTGGATTTTTTCACAGACTCAAGAAATTGATTTTGGAAATGTTACATTAAAACATAAAGTAAACAAATTTCTGTTTAATCAAATAAAGTGTTAAATTGGGTCTATCATTTGTAACCTGATATTGTAAGAAAAAAATCATTTGGTTAGTTAAAGTTAGTTCTGTGTCCTTTAACTGTTTTACTGATTGATTAATTTATGCCACTCTAACATTTCTAAATCCATATCACACTCTTGGTCCATCCAAACACTCCCCCCCTCCCCCCCCCCACACACACTTATTTCCTGTTTTTATTTTGTTGATTTATTTATATTTTTTCTATATGGGAATATTATTATGTTATATTAAAGAAATTAGATCTAGTGATAATTGTACCCAGAATGGTGGGGGTAATGCTTAAAGTAAAAAGATTTTGCATTGGATTTTTATAATGCATAGAACAAAGATAACATTTTTAAAGATAACTTTTTGGGGAGCATATACGCTTACACATTAGTTCAGATGAGTCATGATCTGACAAAATTAAAACATTGAATTAAATGTTAGTTCAAGTCATGATATTGCTTCACTTTGATATACAATATTTAATTGAGTAATTGTAGTTCATTGTAGGTATATATATATGTGCATGTGTATATAAAGTATCATTACTTTATATACCATATATTACGACTACCACTAAGGAGTTTAACATAGTAAAGTATAGTTGTTGAAGAAAGATAATGAATTCATTTTGACATTACATTTCGGGTTATTGATCAAAAGTCGATTCAAAACCATCATCAGGAATAAATGAATTTATTATCTGTTTTGGGTGTTGTTACCATACATTATATACCATGTAAATGGTCTTTTCTTTCTCTGGAGATGTATATAGGCTACCGATAACAACTCTAGCTTAAAGGTCTTCCCAAATGGTTTATACCTAGAAAACGTATCAAAATAGTCCAATATTCACTGAACGATTTGCAACTTGTTTCATTAAAAAATTCGTTGCACATGTGGAGAAATTTGGATTCGAACATCTGACTTTCACTAAGAGTTAGCTGTGATGTTTCGAGTGACGTCACAAGGGGAAATTGCTTAAATGACAGGTATCTATAGAAACCTGACCGCCATTTTGTTATTTCTCATTATCCAACAATTCTTCGTGCATTTCCGGTATGGAGTCGTCATTATCTGCCACGGAGTCATCATTATCCGGCACAGATTGTTCCGCAGGGAGTTTCCCCTGCCTACGTCACAGCTCAAAAACTTGTATGAAAAGTCACAAGTTTGTAAGTGAATAAAACAAATTCTAAGCGTCAGACAAATACAGGATTTATTTTACAGATAGTGTATAGTATTATCATTGTAATTCAGTCACATTTAATCGGATTTAAAACCCATTTGGGAATACCTTTAAAGAGTGTTCACAAAAGTCCGTCTTTATGTTGGATTTAAAGCATCGTTGTAAGTTCATGACAGACACAAAATCTTTTCCCACGCCCCCTTTATTAGGAAGTCCAACAGTGCTCTTAACGGTGGAATTTTCAAAGGATGCATTATCGCCAAATATATCTTATATTGATTTAATGGAGCTGATCGTATCCCGTTGTGTCCTAACCCAAGTAGCCGTCGGCAAATCCTCGATGACAGTCGGTTGTAATGGTAAGTGTGAAAGACAGTATCAAAGTAAGAATATGAAGAGGTCAGACTCCCCATTGATCAAAACCATTACCCAATCACCTCACAACTATTTCCCCATGCTTGGTTTCGTTTAAAACCTTAAACAGGATTCCAAGAAGCTGGCTGTCACGTGACATACACAAAACTCACTATAAAATGATTCCAGTTTCAACAACCATCAGTAATCTTAGTCCAGGACTAGAAGCAGTACTAACTTCAGGGACATACTTAGACTCTGTCCTGTGCGAAAATAATGGATTTATTTCTTGTCATAGTTACAATTCTTAGCATTCACAGTCTGAGAGTTACCTCCCATGTTATACAGGTGGATTCCTCGGGTAAGTTGTACAACCAAGTAATAGAAAACAGATACATTAAATGATTGGTAGAAATGTATTAAAGTATTAGTTATGTAAACAGCACATTGTGATTAAAACGTAAAGAAAGTTACTAAGCTTTGAGTTTCCTTTCCATTTCAGGAATCACGTGCTGGACATGTCCAAATAAGGCTAACAATTTGGAGTGTAATGACTGGGCTCCTGAAAGATTATGTCCAATCGGTAAGTAGGCTTATGTTCGACTAGTCCATTATTACTTTTATATTTTGAAAATCGGTATGCGCTCTAATCGATATAACATAAATAATTAATAACGCTTTTTAAAAATATTGGGATAGTGCCTTTATATTTGCTTCACTTGATAGTGGAATAGTACATTGGAATGAGTATATGAATGCTAAAACTAAATTTCCACAGTGGTTCCATATTTGATTATAATACTAATTTATCAAATAATCAAATCATATAAACTTTATAATTGGCAGGTTCTTCGGTATGTCAGAGTGTACACAGTTTTCACGGAGTGACAGGAGAAAGTATCAGGGTGGATAAACGCTGCGTTAACCCGGAGATGTGTCAGCGAGAAACTGTCGGTTGTACCTTCGATTTAGATAATCAAATCAAAGTAAGATATGTACTCACACATCCAAATTATATTTATTCGATCAAACATGTTTAGTTTCAGTTGACATAAGATCAATATATAGCAAGTGTTTGCACTCTGCCGGTAATAACCTTGGTAATTTCTGTGTTCACGACTCTTTGTTTCTGTTCATATACAAGACTACAATATATACATTCTATGTGCAATATTCGTTTTAAACAATAAAAATGATTGTGCTTGAATAGAACTTGAACACACTGTCAGTAAGCAGTACAGATAATGTATGGGGATAGTGTTGTCTTGATTCGTGGCCACTGGACAATTCTGGTAGTTCGATAAGTTGACAATAATGTTCTAAACGTTAAAGTAAAATGTTAACTATGCACATATTTATGTTTTACAGACGTGTATCTCCTGTTGTTCGACGCCTTACTGTAACGAGGAAGTCGCCAACGACAATCATACAGCAATCGAACTTTCTGTAACAGTTATGAAATCTAAAGGATGTAACGCTTGTTTTCATCGGTTTATTTCCGGTCTCGCTATCTTCATGCTGTCTGCTCTTGTGTGAATCGTGTGTCAAAGCCTGATTGGAAACAGTTGACAGCTGACTTTGGGAGTTTAAATAAGAAGTCTATTTGTGATTGTATCTAAATGTCTGTATATTCATAACAGTTATTTAACGGATTTGTTTGGCATCAATTCACGAATAACTTATATGTTATATGGTTTTAATATTTTGTTAGTGCTCTTAGATAATTATAGTGCTATGTATTTTTAAGTACATAATCATCGGAAAATTAAACGAGTGTTGTTCCTCCAAAAATCGTTTTGTTGTGTTATAACCATGTGTTGGATATTTGCCTTGTTCTTTTTATTCAACTGTTTGTTCTTCTTACTGTCTATTTTGAATACGTTTTCAAGTTATACTACTTGAAGTCCATACATCCGAATTATGTTTGTTGTTTGGATAAGCAATCCTTGGGTGGTACGGGAATCCAAAGATGAAAATAACCGACAGGAATCACATGTGCACTAAAACATTTTTTTATATATTAATTTGGCAATGCCAAACCCATATACACGTGATTTACGCAATAGTTTACTTTAAAAATTGGGATGGTTTTGACTATGGCGGTTTTATTATAATTGATAAGAAATCAGAAAACAGCTTGATACAATTTTAGGACGCTGTACCCCAATCAAACATACATCTTTCTGTACAGTGTTTCTAATATAGTCGCGTTTACAAACAATAAGTAATTTCTTTTTAAGTATTCCCGTCTTAAGACAAATCAATTACACCTGTAGGACTAAACTGTCTCCAACTTCACCCGACTACACATGTTATACATTAAGACAATGATAAGAACGTATTGAAGTCATATTTGTAGCAACGACAAAGCAAAAGCCATATTTTAGCCATAACCGGACTCCCATACAACTCTTTCACTCTTCTCACTTATAAATTGAATCCCTAATGACAACAAAAAATTTAATTTGAAGACAAAGACATTTCTTCTTCAAAAAACCAATATTAACTTTTTTGGAAGTCTGTATGTTTCATGCACTGTGCTCAATGCAATCGACTTTACAAGTTCATTACATCTTTCATATCCTGCACTGGACTAAAGCTATCGTATTTTCATGAAATGGTTAACAGGTTTAGTCATCACCAAAAAACGGATACATTTAAAGGGGAATAAACTGTAACACATGTCCAACTTTTTGTAAATGAGTATTATCGAAAATTCTTTGTATTCGGCGTGGTTCAATTGGATTATCAACTTGTATCAATATTATTTAAAAACTTATGAAAGGTTTAGTGGTTTCAAGCTTAACTTTAAAAAGTCTCTTTCATAACACATACTTTTCTTTACACACATGGCGTTAAGCATTTATCTGTAGATGATTCTAATACGCTGAAATTGATTCATATTGGATGTAACTGACCATTTATCAACATAGAACGAGGTTGACAAAAACTATAGAACATAACACCTGCCTTTGAAATCATCATAGAAAAAATCAAAAGCCAGATTTCGTGTAATTTACTTGCAAAAGTTTTAATCGGCAGCTGGTAAAGACGTTTATAAACACCTTTTATAGATTAATCCATAACTAAACCCGCAGGTAGCTAATCCAATTAAACCACACCGAATACACATCATTACTACAAGACTCAATTTACAATAGTCATGGAAAATGTACAGTACGGCAAAGGAAATGTAGCCGTTTTTGTCTGCAACTCAATCTGTTCATTTTTTTAATGAATATGCGATAAGGGTATTTCAAATTCGAAGTAGGCTAAAACTGCCTAATGCACAATTTGAAATAAACTTGTCCAAATGTCGATTGTATTGAGAACAAAGAATGAGACATAAATGACTCCAAAATATCACTTTTGGGGGAAGATTAATTTATACGTATTTGAATGAAATATCATTGTTGTCGTTTATCAGGAATTATCCGAACATCTAACAGAAAAATTATTATCTGAAATCAACAGAAAACTTTTATTTTATGTAAATTAAGCGTTTAAAAGATAGCTTTGTGTCCGGCATGCTTTCTTCTGTACCAGCACCTATACGGCGAGTTAATGGTTTGCCACTGCACGTTTTATTAATGATATTCTCGAATAGATTATTTTAACAAATGTAAAATAAAGTTAATTTAACAACTAAAACCATTACGGGCCGAGAAATCCATAGCGGGAAGCGGCCCTAAAACCACAATTGTAACAACTAAGCATTGTCATACGGCCATCGGAATTATATAGAGATAAATGTCTAACGCCATATGTGTTAAGATATACTATTTTTCTGTATTACTCCAAAAAGATATGTTATAAGAGAGAAAATATATAAACAAAATTAATTTCCGTAAAGAAAGGAAACATAAATGTCGTATGTATCTAAAATAATCTACATAATGCATGTGTACTTAAGATCCTGCTCAAAGAAAACCCGAAAACAAATCTTACTAAGACTATATTTACTTTGAAGTGATTTAGAACATAACACCTGCCTTTGAAATCATAATAGAAAACATTCAGAAGCCAGAATTCGTGTTATTTACTTGCAAAAGTTTTATCGGCAGGTGATAAACCGTTTAATAAACACATTTTATAGATTAATCCATAACTAAACCCGCAGGTAGCTAATCCAATTAAACCACACCGAATACACCTCATTTCGACAATACTCAATTTATAATAGTCAGTACAGCAAAGGAAATGTAGCTTTTTTTGTCTACAACTCAATCTGTTCACTGTTTTATGAATAGGTGACGAGTATGATGAGTATGATCGAATATGCTTTGTATTCGGCGTGGTTTAATTGGATTATCAACTTGTATGTTAAGTTTTGGCTTTAACGATAAAGGTTTGAGACAACGTATTTACCACCGTCCCATATAACTGTTAAACTCAAGCCAACCACAGGAGTTCTGGCTACCTAAATATCCTGTAAGATGCTTTCAATGGTAGGTGTAAAGTTAGGTTAAATTATCAGCTAAACCCAGTTTGATTTGTACGGGCCGCGAAAATCCATCACGGGAAGCGGTCCTAAAACCACAATTGTAATTACTATGAATAACTGTCATACGGTGATCGGAATCATAGAGAGATACCTGTCTAACACCATGTACAAATAGAAAATTATTCCATATTACTCCAAAATGATATGTATAAACAATATTAAATGTCATATGTATCTGAAAACATCTAATAGATATACATGTGTACTTAAAATCCTACTCAAAGAAAAACCTGAAACCAGAAATCTTCAACAGACTATATGACCATTTCCTTTTGAAGAGGTCTTCAACGACAGGTGTACAAAGATTATCAGGTAACACCTCCGTACCCCAAAAAGAAACTAATCCCATTAAACAACACTTAGATATAAAACCTGTTTCCAATGTACACTACTTGGATTTTGTTTCCGACAATGTTAAATACAACGGATGAACCAATCACAAGTGTAGCTTATTAGTTTATGATTAATATAAAATAATCTAATAACAGCTCATATGTGAAATATATATTCAATTAGTTTTAGTTTCAGTATTTCACTGCCACAAAGCATCCAGGTTTTTTTTTTACGTTCATGAAAATTTAAAATTATCCTTTAAAACTGCATTTGGATAAACTTCTAACACCGCCTTTACCTTAGACAATGTTGCCAAAGACTACCGCATGAAGTCGGCCTGCTAACCTGTTTTTTATTCAACAATAAATCTTATTGATATATCTTAGGCTTCCACATACATTTGTTCATGGTGGCAACACAAGATCCTCGTTCTATAAAACAGGATGATGTTATTTTGTTATGAAATTGGTAAGCTGCAAATGGTTTGCCTCTTGAACTGTCACTGGCAAACTTATGTGAATTGATTTAATGGCCATTTCCCTGTGGTTATCGGTGTTCGGTGTTTTATTGAAGCACCGTTGTCAGGTGTAACACTATCAAAAGGAACTACATGCCCACCCTATTCTTGTGTGTGTCCCAAATCAGGAGTCGCGACCTTAAACGGTATATTATTATAGGAAATAATACGTAGACAGCCTTAATGATAATTGATTAAATGAGGTGATAAAAGGACAACAGAAAGAAATCATCATTCAGTGTCTCCTAAAGTAAGTATTTCTTTAAATACGCGTGGGTCCTTCTTTGTCATCTTTAGTGTGAAAGTCAGTATTAAAGTAGCGAGGATATCCATTACCAACTTTGAACACAGATTTTTTTCCAAAGCCTTGTTGAGCCACATTGAACAAAATCTCTTATCGAAATCAATATTATAAAAACTTATAAAAGTTTAAGTCGTTTCAATCATACCCGATTAACTTTAAAAAATGTCTTTCATTAAATATATTTTAGACGAAGTGATATAGATTAGCACTCTATCTTTAGACACATGGCGTTACGCATTTATCTGTAGATGATTCTGATACGCTGTAATTAATTCATATTGGCTGTAACTGGCAATTTGTGAACATAGAAAGAGGTTTTAACTACGTATAAAACATAACATCTGCCTTTGATATCATCTTAAAAAATTCAGAAGCCAGATTTCGTGTGATTTACTTGCAAAAGTTTTAATTGACAGGTGGTAAAGACCTTTATAAACACCTTTTATAGGTTATAGGTTGAATATTTCAAATTCGAAGTAGGCTAAAAATGCCTACTGCACAATTTGAAATAAACTTGTCCAAATGTTAATTGTATTGATAACAAAGAATGAGACATAAATGACTCCCAAAATATCACTTTTTGGGGGGGAAGATTATTTTTTCTACGTATTTGAATGAAATATCATTGTTGTCGTTTATCAGGAATTATCCAACATTTTATAATAACATATAACCGGAAAAATATT
>JARFOD010082543.1:0-19294 GCA_031763545.1 Mopalia muscosa | reverse complement strand
CGTATATGAACCATCTGATACGGATAAATATACGATGCCTTTGTATCTGTGTGGTGAGACTCATAGGTATATGATAATAGTGAATATATCCCAAGGAAATAAGTAACTAATACGTAAGTTAAACTACATACAGGAGCATGATGTAATCAGTTGTTTGCCAATGGCCAAATCGGTAAACGGATGTCTAAAGAACACTATTATATAATCATGAATATACCCCAAGGAAATAAGTAACGAGGCAACTCACTGATTAGAAAACAATTGTATATTTAAAAAAACAATTTTGGGCACTTCCTGCAAATAATTCACTCAACATATGTTATAGCACTGATAATAAGTAAAGAAAAAAGATTGCAAACTAAATTACTAAATAAGATATGAATATTAGCACCATGTGTAAATAAATATCCGAATTGTCTGTTTTACTTCATGGCTACCGTCGATCACACAAACCGTTTATCTGGATTGCCAAAAAAATGAAACATAGACGTATGTTCGGCTTCTTGGTCAAACAGCATCTGTGAAAATTTGCTGTCTAAAAACCTGCCTAAACAAAACTCATCGGAGTAGGTGGATAAGCAAAATTCATTCAGGTCTAATTTCTTTCTTTTTGAAGACACTTCGATTTGAATGGAATTTCTTTGGTGCTCCTTGTTAGCAGACGAGAGGTGTCTCTTCCGTTTGGCGGACTTCTCAGGGTTCTTTAATCGACCACTGGGTATCTGGTGATAATCTTCACATCCCGAAAATTCCCTTTCATAAATATCGATAGAATAGTCTGTGGCCACAGGCCTATTATTGACGTTTTCTGAATGAACATCCAAAACTGATGTATAGACCATACGATCTACTTTAGGGACCGAAACCTCCAATACTGGTAGTTCTAACGTCATTTCCAGTAAATCCAAAATATTGACTGTGGCATCAACTGGAAACAGTACTGTGTCTTCAACATCTAAGGATTCTGGAATTACAAATAAGCAATGGTTAGTTATTTTATTTTATTTTTATTCAGCTTTAGATATACATGGGAAAAATATACCCAGGAAGGCATAAACAGAAGTAAGCAGCTATAGTAGCCCCAACAATACTTTAAAAGTCACAGTAGTTGGAAATAAATAATCTTGATATTGTGAAGAACATTTCAGAAAATATTAGTAATAAGAAATACACAGTTTATTAGTTATTATTAACTTACCTATTAAGTTATAAAGGTCCTGGTTTTCTGCCTCAACAGTAATTGTTGAATTTCCAGTAAATTCATCACATGTTTCCCACGTGCTATTACAATCCACAATCAGAGCTGGTTCTGAAGCGTGTGAACTTTCCTCTAATCCTATAAATTTCGTCTCATCTATTTGGTATACTATGTTAGTATCCACGTACAAGGGCGTGGTGTAATCCATGGTAGATGTGAATGAGCGAATCGGTAAAGGGAAATCCATTCTGATGATAAAGGATGACGTTCTCTTGGGTTCTGCACGACAATGACTGATTAAATTTGAAACTGTCGTCTTTATATACCTTGTACACGTCACACAAAAGTAAAGTAACTCACATTTATTAGCGGCACATGTGCTTGTCTTTGACGTCCTTACACATTTAGCTACCCGCTGCGTTTCTCTTTTTTTAGTATCAATTGTGTATTGACTATTTCGTACATGAAGGGTATTAACACAGCGGGGAGTGGCCTATAATGGTTCAGTCTGAGTGTCAGCTTCCAGGTAATTAGGAAATACCGACATTTATCATGTTCTATCCAACCTTGGGTGCCTCGTCACCTGTGGTCTACACATCGAAAGTATGACATAACACCTATTCCATTGGATTTAATCTCAAACTTCCCAACTTATTGGTGGCAAAATGAAAAACAATTTTTTTAAGTAAGCTGTCGCACCACTCATGCTGAGTAAGTTTAGTTTCACTAGAGAAACACAATTCCTGTACAATTGAGGAAAGTGATTTAATTTGATCTTTACTATAACGACCACTAAAAGGCTGGCAAATGTACTTACCTATTCCGATAAGCTTTACTATTAACAAGGCCTATTTCGTATCTCACGGAAAAAACAACTGGTTGTCAGAGATTATTAATACTTGCCATGGTAACCGATAATACCAGGTGTGTCTCAGACTCTAGGATAAGTCCATTGATGTTCATCTTGTTTACAAATAACATTAATTCTTGTTCATCCAAATCGTTTTTTTGTAGACAAAAGTAAATTGTATGAAACCGTAAATTCTTATCAAGATTTGGTTACGCTAAAAACCGACCAGTAGCGTTTACATAAATGGTGCAACACATGGAAGCTGAAACTGAATATTTAGTATATATCTGCAGATTTTATTTGTTCTCAACAGATATATCAATTCATCGATAGACTCTCCATATTAAGTTAAACACGTCAATTTCCATTTTCCGTCTCGAAGAACAGAAATATTTAGATCATCAACATCTAGGTCAGTGGTCTCCTTAAACCTAATTTTATTGCAAATATTTTAGAGATAAAGCTGATTCTCTTTGTGGGTGTCGGCCATTTGATTTTAATTTGTATTACATTTATAGAACTATCTTTTTTATTTATTTTTATATAGAAATATTTTTTTCATATTTTATATTTTTTGTTTTACATCTGTATTTGTAAACTAACTACATTAGCCAATAATTAATCCCTTATGTTTAAAATTCATTTAATTGTATATTTATGTGAACAGATAGTAATGCCACTATTCAGTACTGTAAATATAGTTGTGTAATCATTCAACTAAACAGATTGTCAATTTAGATAGAGAAATCTGTTGACTAATATATCTTATTTATAAGGCAGAAACAGGCGTTGGAATGAAGTTACAAGAAGGATTGTTATAAATTTAAAGTTCAGTCTATTAAGATCTTGAGTGGCATTTAGAAGACCTAATAAGACAAAACAATATACAGATGCCACCTTAGTTATTTTTGACCCAAACTTTCATTGTAAGTTCTTGCATTGTCTTTTTAAGCCAGATGATCTCTAACATACGCAATGTTACATTTACAAAGGATGATGTCTCTACAAACTCTCTTTTCACAGTATCTTTGGTGATATAAAGTGGGGTGAACAAAGTTTGCCTAATTGGATATAGTGAATGTGTTTGATACCACACCCGTATACACTCCGCCTTTTATTCCATTGCTTGTTCACTCGAGATATTTTGGCAACGTCCGCAAAATCCATACCGGAATCGGGACTTAAACCAAACTTTCAAACAAACCGATTTAGGTCTTAATAAATCGACAATAATTGACAAATTATAATAGAACACCAAATATCATATCTGTTTTACATCTGAATATAACTCCTACAGGTCATGCATAACATGATTAGCTGGATTCCCCTTTGTTTCTTAACACCTGTCATTCGTTCTCAAACAGCTTGGCACTGGGCGAGACATTTCACGCTTTTGAATTTTCATCTCGACACACGATTGGCTGTCTTAATCAATGAGTGAAAATAAACTTTCTACAAAGTAAACTTTATAACGCACCGCGAAATTCATATCTCAACTCTGACTAAGTTGTCAGATATAATTTTTGATGTCAATTAGAGGATTATTACCACGAGTTAACACTGAGTTGTCGAAAACACATTGTATTGGTTATTGACAAATATCACCTGCCTATAACACATTTAAGACATTTTTGATCCAAAGCTGATCTTACACATAAAAAGCGGTAAAATGCTAATTTAGACCAGGCGCACATTAGTTAATAATAATGCTGTGTATTGAACCTCACACGAGGTGTAACGTTAAAAGACATAGACAACTCAGATATCATCTCGTTATTCCCGATACATTCAATTACAATGTAACCCGTAAAGGTGCTTCAGTCATGGCTCAGCCTCTGGTGGAAAACGTTATGGTTCTGTATGATGGAACCGTCACAGCAACTGTCCCAAGTATTTCTCCCTTATTACATCAGAGAACCGTGTTGTAAAGTAACGTTACGTACGATTCCATATGTGGTAAAGACTTCTCAAAGAACTATTATTTCTAAAGTGTATGTTGTCTAAAAATGAAACTCTTGTGTTACATGACTCCAGACCAAAATGGCGACGCACTTACTTATAAGTATATATAAATATAAAAGAGCGAGAATGGTTGTCTTCAAGGTCAGGCCAAATATAAACATTCTCAGTATATTTTTTGTTGGAAGTATACCCATAGTAGACGAGAAACGTTCATTACATCAGCCTAATTTTTTGTATATATTTCTTCTTGAAAATGTAGGTTGAAACACAACAGCCAATCAATACTAAGTCCAAGCTATATTCCAGACATTAGTAACTCTTTACCAAGTTTGAAAGCCACGGAGTCATTAATTCCCGGTATCTTGACATTGGCAAACCGTGACGCGCATTATTTCACTCTGAATCAAACTGTTATAGATGATGCCACAACTTTCTCTGTGATTCTGTATTAGTAGGTTGAGCAGCGGTCATGAGCCAGGTCATATATGTCTGGTTCATTTCTACTGCACTTCTGGTAACTCTTCGAAAATATTGGCATAACTTTTTATATAGCCATTGTTTGGCACGTTTGTTTTGCTTTTGGTGCATCATAAAACTGGGCATATCAATACCACTCTGTTTTGCTTCACGTGCGACGTTAACTAGAAAAAATAACATATCTAGTTTGTACCAGGAAGTACCATATGATCAATGTAACCCATCCGTTGATTTGTGTTTTTTTCAGTGAATACAAAAACAACAAGACTAGGCCTGTTACTTTGACGGGCACTGTGCTTCCTCACCCCACTTCTCACCCCGAAGCTGATGAATCCTCGCCGAAACATTGCTACACCAGTATAAGCATTAGGGGGGAAGAGGGATACACAATGTCACCTACTGATTTGCTGTGAATAGTTTAATCAACTTTGATATCTTAATGGATAAGACACGTCGCCTGTTGTTTATCTTATCCACAGGCAATCGCACCATGACATCTCCGCACAGTAGGCTTTGACGCTTAATTACACGACATAATCCGAAAGCATTGATTTTCTAAATTAAGCACTTTATATGGAATAAACTTGTTTGATAATTTTGCCCACTAAAACAATCCACAACACTACAATAAAATGCCTTATCAATATATAGTTTATTATGTTAAAGTGTATTTGCCAGAACACTTATAATAAAGTAAGGTTGTGTTTTTTTTTATCCTTATAAATAATCTAAGCACATCAAAGCAATGTATGTTGGCATTTCACACTTTGAAATTTTGATCTCGTCAAATCGATTTACTGTGGTTATAAATGCGTGAAAAGTAACCTTGCCTAATCGTACCAATTAATTTTTGATGCATCTGCTTGGGCAATTATCACTTAGCTTTCGGTAAACCGTCATTTATAGCCGGTTAACATAGGTTTGTGGAATACACTTTAACGCGGTTGGTGCTAATAATCACAAATATCTGCATATACTGTATGCTCAGATCTCTTTCTGAACGTGTAAAATTTACCATAATTAATTGCACCTGTTTGTGCTAGCATCACAAGCTAGCAAATTTACAAGTTAAATTGAAACAAATATAAGCTTGTACTAAAGTAAATAATATTAAGTTTTCCATTTCCCATCATGTAGAAAGATTTGTATATTGGATATATATGTCGCACTTGAGTCTTTCAGTGATATGATGACTTCAATAGTTGGTATATCGAAATAACCGGAAATAAAAGGCCGTTGAAGAACCAACTCGATTGCCACAGCAACCGACTGAGCCATGATACGGTCACATTTACAAGATTTTATTTGTTTAACGCCATACTAAAGTTCGTCTCACTAACATGGCGACATATCAGCCCAATGAATGAAAAGAACCACCGTCGTTGAACAAACAAAGGAAGATCAATAACAATACATAAAAGAATGTCATTAAAAACGGATCGGATTCGCGTTTTCTCTTAGATCTGAAACCACGAGGCCAACACTTTAGCATGACAGTCACAGAAATTAACAGACAAACCTGGAAATGATAGAAGGTTAACCGTAAGCTCCATCAAAATAACAATATATGGCGTAAGTAGCCAAGTATAGTTATCACAAATATCGCGCCCTTCAAAGACGCTATCACTATTGAATCTAAAATGAGCTTTCTCTGTCGTTCTGGGAAAGTGGATGACATATGTATCTTCGCAGTACAGCGCCATCTGCCGTTATTAATGGTACAGATTCACATGGCTTGTATGGTTCCATTTTCATAAAGGACCGATTTTGCCGTTATGGGTCCATATAGATAGTTCCATCTTCTCTAAAGAACTCTCAAAAATGTATTATTTCCCAGTATACGTTGTGTAATAAGAAACCTCTTGTGTGAGATGATATTACAGGATGCCAGGTTAGAATGCCGAAACGCTTACACATGAAGATATGAGAAAGCGATAATGGCCGTCTTTACAGTTAGGTTAAATATAAACATTATTTTATCTTGTTTGGTGTGTACCGTTTGTTGACAGGAAAAGTTCATTTTATTTTTTATAGATATTTCATCTTGAAGATGTATGTTTACAACAACCAATGAATATTAAGTCCAGGTATTATTTCGGACATCAGTAACAGTTTATCAAATTCGACAGACACGAAGTATTATTGCACATTTAGGCAAACCGTTAAATATGATGACGCCACTCTCTTCTTTGTGAGCAGATGGAAAAACGGTCATAAACTATGTCTTGTTCATTTCTACTGCACTTCCGGTAGCTCTTTGAAACAATGGCATAACTTTTTATATAGCTTTCGCTTGGAACGTTTTTTTTATTTTGGTGCAGTCATAAAACTGGCCATATCAATAAGTATCTGTTTTCACGTGGGATTTTAACTAGAAAGAAAAACAAATGTATAGTTTGTACCCGGAAGTACCATGTAATTCATTTAAACCGCTCGCTAATATTTGTGTATCTTGTGTATATTCAGTAAGTAGAAAAACAACAAGACTATCACTGTTAGTTTGGCTGTTTGACATATAAGTGGTTTTAGCCTGTGAAGAAACTTTGACAGGCACTGTGTTTTCTCACCACTTTGCTAAGCTGAGGGCTCCTCACCATAGCATTACGACAACAGTATACGGATGAGGGAGGGGTTTTACACAGTATAATCCACTGATTTGGTGTGAAGAATTTAATCAACTTTGAAACAAGAATGCATGAGAATGGCACCTGCTGTACAACTAATGGACAAGAAATCACACAGATCTTCTGAAACAGAGAAACCCGTAATAGCAATATTATCTTGACATTTTACTGAATGTTAATCTGCAGATGAGAGTTGACGCTTAATTTCACGACATTATCCGAAAGTACCCTGTCACTTAGGTTTTCTAAATCATGTACCTGCTGATCTGCCGAACTATTTCTTTAAAAGGAAACTCTTTCGTCCGTTATTTCTGAAAAATGTAGGTTGAAACACAACAGGCATTTAATACTAAGTCCAGCCTATATATTTCAGACATTAGAAACTTTTTACGAGGTCATTCATTTCCGGTATCGTGACATTTTTAAACGTGATGTGCATCATTTCACAACGAAGCAAACTGTTAAAGATGATGCCACAGCTCTGTGACTCTCCATTAGCAGGGTGAGCAGTGCTCGTGAGCCAGGCCATCTACGTATGGTGCACTTATACTGCACTTCCAGCAGCCCACTGAAAATTGGCATAACTATTATATAGCAATATTTTTGGTACCTTTCTTTTGCTTTTGGTGGTCATAAATCTGGGGATATAAATAGGTATCTGTTTTGCTTCCCGTGCGATGTTAACTAGAAAAAACATACATAGCTTGAACCCGGAAGTAGCATATAATAATCCGCCCGCTAATATTTTTGTATCTTGTGTATATTAGGTAGGTACAAAAACAACATGAGTAGCCCTGTTTGTTTGGCTGTTTCAGATAGAAGTGACTTTAGCCTGTGGTGAAACTTTGGCGGGCACTGTTTACTCACCGCACTCCTCACATGCTAAGCTGAGGAGTTTCTCGTAATAACGTTGCGACACCAGTATAAGAAAGGGAAGGGGGAGAAGGGGGGATACACAATGTAATCCCCATATTTGCTGTGAAGAGTTTAATCAACTTTGATATCTTAATGGATAAAATACGTCCCCTGTTGTTTATCTTGTCCACAAGAAATCACATAGATCTCATGACACAGAAAATACACATTCGCTAAATTTGCAGACAGGAAAATCATATTAGTAAGTGAGTCATGTGGGCATTTGTAACTTTCTCCGGAAATATAGCAGTGTTGTATTAAATGCGTGTGGTATATCTTTGAATATAAATATCGAAGGATTGTTACAATATTAGGTAAATGTGATAATAAAAACAAGTTATAACCATAATTAAAGTGAAAATTTTAATGTCGCTATTTTAATGTTTTATATATTTATTTAAGGAGGACGTACCACACCCTGAAGGTCATGTACCAGGACCGCTCCTAACAACGAAATAGATAGAGAAAATTAACCGATAATAAATTGTAATAAATTGCTCCATGTAAACTTCACTACATAAACACTTGACATTACACAATGTCAATATTGAATAGCGATATTATCAACCCATTTCTAACTATAGAGAACTGTTTTTGTCTAATTTAAATCTACCAATGTTAATGATTGTTTCAAATATGTGCGTCTTACAACTGGTTTAACCATGGTATATCATGAACAAATTTACAGTAACGTTACATCATTCAGACCGTGTTTATTTTTCGGTACATGCTCTAATTTATTTGCAAATAGGCCTACGCACTTTATAATTTTTTTCGTTATTTGTGAAACGCAATTATGAAGCACAGTATCCTGAAGAAAAACGATCCGCGGTATCTCATATCCTAAACATTGTTTCTCCACTATATTTTTTATTATCAGTTACAGCGTCTTAAACTTGCTTCATCTATAATAGGAAGTCTCATTTTGACCAATAGCCTAATTCCATGTTAAATGTTTAACACGCATTAAAGGCAAACAGGATTTTCGCTATATTGTAAATACTTTAACAACACTAATTGTCTTTGTCATTTTCTGATTTTTTTTTTTAAGTTTTTTTTTTTTTTTGGTAAATTGAAGAAGACTAAGGATTCACTTTGTACGAAACTTTATTTAACACTTACTGGGTTACACGCAAACCTTAACTTCATCGTTCAAAATGTCAGCCGCATATACATGGTGTTCATCGTCGTCTTTTGAAAATAAGCCCCTAAGATTGATTACCTAACTAAACGTTTAATGGGCAGATTATGTCTTTTCTGTGGCCAGAGAGTTGGAATGTATACGATTATAATTAAACAGAGATGATGTTCAAAGTGTTCACCAAACGTGTCAAGTCACCCAAAGCTAACCAGACTTTTAACCGTCAATGGAAAAACAACAATGGACCCATACAACGGTAATACACTTTGACCCATTCAACGGTAATCCCCTTTGATAGCCTGACAGTCGGCACTCAGACCCACTTGGGAGTGGTCAGGTTGGTCAGAATCACAGACCCCCGTCATTAAATTACTCAGAACCAGCAACACAATCACAACATATTTGGCACTAAAAAAAGAAACACAGCATGTGACTAAATGAGTTAGACATGTGGATAAGGATAGTGAGCCGTTGATAATTAGGAACAACAACAAGTCTACGTTATGTGTAAGGTGGGATACAGTATACATCCCAGGTGTAAGGTATATAAGGACAACAAAAGAAAGGTGGGATCAGTCATTGACGTGCGGACAGAGAACGCAACCATACAGTGTCAGAATGGACTTCCCATTACCTATTCGCTCATTCACATCTACCATGGATTACACCATGCCCTTATACGTTGACACTAACATAGTATACCAAATCGATGAGACAAAATTTATTGGATTACAGAAAAGTTCAGAACCTGCTCTAATTGTGGATTATAATATAACATGGAACACAAAAAACACATGTGAAGAAATGACTGAATGTTCAACAACAACTGATGTCGAAGATAGTCAGGATCTTTATAACTTAATAGGTAAGTTACCATTTATAAATTATTCCCACCATGAGATATGACAGTGTTCGTGTTAGCTATTACAAATATTTGAATCCCCCCCCCCCCCCTTTTTTATAAACATTATGGGATTATTAATTATTCTATATATGTTTTATTCGTTCACCAATTTATGTACTCTCACCGTCGTGTATTTTTTATCTTTTTAGAATCCTTAGATGTTGAAGAAACAGTACTCTTTCCAGTTGATGCCTCTGTCAATATTATGGATTTACCAGAAATGCAGTTTGAACAATCAACAGTTAATGTTTCTGTTCCCAAAACCGATGATATTGTCTTCACGTCTGCCTTGGACTTGCCAGAGGAAAATAACCACGATAGACCCTTGAATTGTGAATCGTCACGTTGTTTGACATCAAAGATATATGAAAGTGAAACCCCAAAGTGCGAGGGGTATCACCAGGTGCCCAGTTGTCGACTCACAAACCTCACAAAAACATCTAAACGGAAGAGACACCTGTCGTCTGCTATCCAGGAGGACCCCAAAGACTCAATTCAAACGGAATTCAATTCAAACCGGATGTCTTCAAAAAGAAGAAAAATAGACCTCAACGAATCCTCCTTATCTTATTCCTCTACTGATTATTGTTTAGGCGGATTTATGGATGACATTTTTTCACAAATACCGTTTTACCATGAAACAGAACACACATCTAGTTTCTGTTACAGTCCCGTCAAGCGGTTTCTGTGATCAACACTGACCACTGACAATTCATATATCATATCACTCATGGTGCTAAAATTCATATAATATTTTCTGTTTAATTTTTACAATATTTGTTCTTTACTTTGAAAAAGTGCTCACATGAATATATACAGTTTTTCAATCTATTTACTTGTTTCACATGTTAATTTATCTATTTGTGGTTTATCCGATGTGTAAGATATCAAGTAATTGATTCCTGGTGACAATTAGTATAAATGAGGTCAGAAATGTGTTAATGGCCCACACTCATACAGTAATTAGTGATTATGGCCCTTGTATAACACGTTAAAAGACTTGTAGCTGACGCTTTTTGCGCAGGTGTTAAACATCCTCCACGCCATTAAATCGTTGGGCGCCGTGGTTCAATGGAATCAGAATGGTCGTATTGAAAGATTTCTTTGGAATAGCTGGATAAGCAACATAATGCGATAAAGTAGATCCGTTAGTAAGGCGATGTTTAAGGGTTGACTAGATCCTTTACTAAGGCGATTTTTTTTAGGGTAAACGATCGCCTTGTGCGATTACTAATCCGGAATTACAATTAGCATAAGGCTGAAAAAATCTCAAATATCTGAATTGTCACCAACTTCAGGCATATTTAAACTAAGAATTACCTTCTGTTAGGTTTATTCGTGACCTACAATGTAATTCGCATGTGAAAGGTTTCCGTCAGCCTGTCAAATTAAGTTATTTCGCCTGATAAACTATTTAAACAAGAGTATCTCTTGTCTTTTCGTATTCCGAAAAGTTGGGAAGCGGGAGACTACAATTACACAAATGTGCTGTGTCATACCCTCAAAGTATTCATCAAAGGTGATAAGTCATCCAAATCTAACCAGAGTTTTAACCGGCAATGGAAACACAACAGATCGTATTGATGTGACTATCAATTGTCTGGCAATTTGTAGGAGAGTATCTTACTGATTTGGTGGTCTCAGATCTTAGATGCAACGATTCCGATCGATTTTTGGTAACATTGCATTAAGTCTTGTGATTTTCCTCTTCTTGTTTGTTGCCACTGACGTAAAGGAAATTTTCCTTCACACGTTGACCTACCATGCCGATATATTAGCGAAATAATGTTATAGCTTCTATCACTAATCAAATAAACAAAAAAATCTGGGAAATATCGCCTTGTCATGGTTTAACTGGTTGCTATGGCAATTGTGCTGGTGCGTTGACAATATTTATTTCCAGTTTTCCAATATACGCCAAATATCAAAAGGTATCATGTAAGTGGAATGCCCTTAAGTACGATATAAAACACAAAGAAGACAGGTCTAACACCATCAATCTTAAATTTGGAACAAGACTTGTATTGGTTAATTCTAACTTGTAAATTTTGTGATGCTAATACAAAAAGGCGCGATTAGTTCCAGTCAACTTAACACGTTAAGAAATGGTAAAATGTTTGAAGTGTGTTGTGGGCAGCAACAACTGTTTGTGATAATTAGCACCTGTGGCTTAAAAGCGTTTTCCGCAAATCCGTGTTAAGTCACTGTGATAATCCCCTTGATGACATTGGTAATTATAACTGACGGTTTACAGAAAGCTAGTAGGGATAATTGTCTCAAGCAGATGCACCAAAAGTTAATTTTTCACAATTACACAACGGTTTTTTTCACACATTTATCACCACAGTCGATCAATTCTGGCAGGTGTATTTGTCCTATGGGCCTAGGGTTAATGTTGTGTGGAATATTCATACACTTCCGATGGGTAAAACGCCATCTTGTGACCTAAAATGTTAATCGCATGTGAAAGGTTTTCATCGCCCTTTAAAATTAAGTTATTCCGATTGATTAACTATATAAACATTTAATTGGCAGATTATCTCTTGTCTTTTCTTATTCCAAAAAGTTGGGAAGTGTGGGACTTCAATCCAACCTGGGATACAGTATAAGCTGTTGTGTCATACTCTCAAAGTATTCACCGAAGGTGATAAGTCACCCAAAGCTAACCACAGTTTTAGCCGAGAACAATGACTCCATTCAACTATAATCCCATTTGATCTTGATAACCTGGCAGCCGGCACTCCGACCCACTTGGAAGTCGTCAGTTTAATCAAAAACACAGAACCCCTGTCATTAAATTACTCAGAACCTGCTACACAATTAAGACAAAATGGGCATTAACAATGGAAAACAGCATGTCGCTAAATGAGTACGGGTGACTTGGATTTAGGTTTGGGTTGATAATTGAGTGAAGCTTTTTTATGTAACGTTGGAAATGTATAAAAGGACAACACAGCTAAGGTGAATCAATCACTGTGATACACTCGCAGAGACAACATCATACAATCAGAATGGATTTCCCTTTACCGATTCGCTCATTCACATCTACCATGGATAACACCACGCCTTTGTACGTGGATACTAACATGGTATACCAAATAGATGAGACACAATTTCTGGGATTAGAGGAAAGGTCACATGCCTCAGAACCGGCTCTGATGGTGGACTGTAATACAACATGGCACTCAAATAACACATCTGATGATATGATCGGAAGTTCAACAACAACAACTGATGAAGATAACCTGGACCTTTATAACTTAATAGGTAAGTCAACATTTACATCAATTATCCACACTAGACACCACAATAGAGGATTGTAGTTCCCTTTTGTGTAAACATTATAGAAAATGTTCTTACCATCTTTCATTTAATTTCCAATTTCTGTTTATCTTACCATTGTTTATTTTTGTAATTTCAGAATCCTTAGATGTTGAAGACACTGTACTCTTTCCAACTGATGCCACCGTTAATATTTTGGATTTAGCAGAAATGCCATCAGAATCATCAACAGATACGATTGTATTCAGGTCAATCTTGGACTTACCAGAGGCAAATGACCATGATGGACAGTTGAAATATGAATCCTGGCATTGTTTGACATCAAACTCTTACTATTCAGTTGCTATACATGAAAGCCAATCGACAGAATGTGAAGAGTATCACCAGGTGCCCAGTTGTCGACTCACAAACCTTAGTACAAGATCTAAACGGAAGAGACACCTGTCGTCTGCTATTCATGAGGATTCCAAAAGCTTAATTCAAACCGATTACTGTATGTCTTCAAAAAGAAGGAAAATAGACCTGAACGAATCTTTCTTATCTGATTCCTCTACCGATTATCGTTTAGATTGTTTTATGGATGACACATTTTCACGAATACCGTTTTACAACGAAACAGAACACACATCTATGTTCAATTTCTATGACAGTTCCGTCAAGCGGTTTGTGTGATAATAACACTGACCAGAAGATTAAGCGGACAATTCAGATATATATTATTACAGATGTATGGTGCTAAGATTCTTATAATTTTTCATTATTTAATTTACAATATGTTTTTTCTTACCTAGTGCTCACACATATATATTGGGAATCTTGTTAACGTTGCATTTTAAAGCATGAATTCATATATTCCAATAAATATATACATTTTTCAACCTTATCTTATGAGTTTAATTGCTTCATATGTCGATTTATTTGTTTGCACTCTATTCAATACTAAATTACATTTAGTTTTATGTTTCCCGGTAACTATTAATGCAAATGAGATCAGTAATAAGTAAATGGCACCCTTATTATACTAACAAACAGATTTGAAACTGAGAACATTCTTCTTGGACCGTGGCCCCCGATTACACCGTGCTCAACTCTAATAATTCCACTACAATGTCAAATTGGTTGGCCAACTGTGGTTTAAGATCCTACGGCTGCCAGATGGGCAATAAAAGCGAACTGTTCGCATTTAAAGATTTCTTTAACTAGATCAACGGGCGAGTGTTTGCCGTACTCAAGTTATTTGTCGCCGGAAAGTTAGCTATAAAGGGACGGTTCATGTTCAGAACATATTTTATCAATTCTGTTACCTAAAAGGAAGTCAGACAAATAGAATGGGTGTGTCCTAAACGGAGGGACATCCGTGACGGAACGGTCTAGAGCGTACGATCTAGTGAGTGTATGCCTCTGATCCACATATCCCCCTCACCTCTGCGGTTGCGGGTTCGATTCCCGCGGACCGTATGTGGGTTGGTATGCCGATAACCAGCGGGTGGTCGTGGATTTTCTGGGTTAATTTACTTCCCAGTTTTCCTCCCACAATAATGCTGGCCAATGATCTGTAATTGGGATTCAATCCTGTTGATCTAACACCGGATAAATAAATAAATGTTTAAAAGAGGACATTAGGATTGCGCGAAATAGATTTGCCCACTTTATCCATAGACTACTATTTGCCACCTAGTATTCTCCACAGATATCTCTAGGCATTAAATTTGGAGAGAAAAAAGTCCGCATTTAAGTTCTGCGACTATATATATATAAAGCACAGACTATGTTACTCATCAGGTAGGCCACTTAATGATTAAAATTTATTAAATCTTTAGCATATATAATTGAAGTGTTTTGTAAAGGGTTTATAAACACTGTACCACCAACTTTCGAATATGTCATTTAATTTAAATTAATGTTCAGTCAATATTGAAAATCCCTTTATAGATGTGTTTGCTCCTTCTAAACTGGTAGTGTGACTGAGACATATCCATAACTGTTGCGATTAAAGTACCTGTCATTACTTTCTAAATCTGTCTTCTTCAGATAACATGCGGTTTTATACATAGCCTGGTTAATGTATCATATCTTACTTTATCGAGAGTCTGACTGAAAGTGGCTAAGGTATCCAGCCAAAACAATCTGACACTATAATTGTTTGGAGTCTTTGGTGTCAATACTCATTTAGCGACATGCTTTGTTTCTTTTTTGCTTGGCAAATGTGTTTTAATCTGTAGCATATGCTTAGTATATTAAAGGCGGGGATACGGATGGAAGGGGGACTAAAGACGTTATCAGGTTTGGTCTGAAGAGATTTGGCTGCCAAGTTATTATGATTTAATGTGATTATAGTTAAATGAGTAATTGTTTTTACCCGGAATGTTAATCCTCTATCCAGCTTTGGGCGGCTTCACACCTTTCGTGAACACATTGATTTAATCCCATACTTACTAGCAAATAAATTAAAATACGGATTAACCTTAGTTATTCAATTTCAATATAAGTAAACATTTTACAAATGAAAAGCCCACAACCGTAACTAAGTGGTTAGCGTGTCAGTCTACTAATTCACTTCGATGCACCTGTTCACCGGTTTGAGTCATATATATGAGTGAGTCAAACGATGTGACAAACAGAGGTGTTTTTGTTTTTCGAGGTTTCAGCAGGAATTGTCGTCATTTATGTGAAATACACTCGAGTACGACTATAAACCCTCAAAAAACAAAAGTATAAAAAAAATAGCCCTAATTAATCCCTGAAATAACTGGTGTTTTACAAACGGGGCCATTCTCTCAGAATTGTCTGGAAACACATTTTCTCTATATTCTTTAAATAGAACGTTTGAGGAGACAAATAGGCTTGCATGCAGTCTAGCAAAAATGGTAGAATAAAAATTGTCCTATAGCCAATTTCATGTGACTGACATTTTTATAAAACTTATAGGATCATTTCGCAAAAAAAAACTTTAAAAAACTGTGAATGAATGGTATAATTAGTACATTTACACGAAAACTTAGAGTGCATTAAGCCTATGACTATTTGTTTCATCCTTGACAAACAAGTCTACTTTACCAAAGCAATGGATGTTGACAAACATACATTTGGCAGTGCCGCATTTCACACTTTGAAAATTCAATCTCGTCAAATCGATTGACTGTTGGGATAAATGTGTGAAAAATAACCTTGCCATATTGGGAAAAATAACTTTTGGTGCATCTGCTTGAGACAATTATCACTTAGCTTTCGGTAAACCTTCAGTTACAATAACCAATGTCATCGAGGAGATTATCACTGTTAGTTAACACGGATTTTTAGAATACGCTTTTTAGCGACAGGTGCTAATAATCACAAACAGCTCTTTGCTGCCAGTTACACACTTCAAAGATTTCAACATTTCTAAACGTGTTAAGTTGGCTGGAACTATTGCGCCTTTCTGCATTAATATCAGATATAATCATTATATATAATTTACAAGGTAGAAGGAGCCAATACAAGTCTTGTGCCAAATTTTAAAAAAATTATATCTGCGTGGTGTTAAATATGTTTTCTTGGTGTTTTATGTTGTTCCACCGGTATGATACCTTTGATATTTGGCGTGTATTGGGCAACTGGAAATAAATATTGTCAACGGACCAGAACGATCGCCACAGCAACCAGTTAAACCATGACATGTCGATGTTTTACCGATTTTTATTTTTATTTGATTGGTGAATACGTTGTAAGGTTATTTCGCTTATATGGCGACATGTTAGGCCAACGCATGAAAGAAACCATCCCTGACGTCACTGGCAACAACAACGAGAGGAAAATCACAAGACATAATGCATAGGTACCAAAAACAAATGGGAATCGCTGCGTATTAGATCTGAGACCACCAGATCAGCAAGTAACTCTCCTACAAATTGTCAGTCTTTCAGGTAGAAACACCTCCGGGAATCGAACCCAAGATCCTGAAAGTACAATTGTTGTGAAAATACGTCGTGTCATTATGGTAACATCTTTTTGGTCAGAACCTCAATTTGGATGTTTTCATACATATATATATTTTGTCACTATTCCCAGGCATATTATTTGGATAGAAAAAACAAACAGAAAGCACGACTTATCTTTGATTGCTTTTCTTTTTTTCGACAGTTTAAAGGTAAATAGTTTAAATTTATATGAGCAGCTAAATAACGCGATTTGATGATTTAATTGGTCGCCATTCATACAGAGGTCCGAAATAACGTCTAAATGAAAAACGTCATAAAGAACTGTCTGATTCGAGGAAACTAAATGGCTTGCTGGATTGTGTTTGGCGGGTTTTGGTCACAATAATGTCTTCTGGAACTGTAATTTAACGAATTTGAGTGACATACCCATTGGCTGAAATGTGATTGGAGGATTGAGTGACCGGAACGTCTTATTGAACTGTGTCAATTTGGGGCTGAAAAAGGGGGGAAAAAAGGCAGAATAATGCACAAAGAATAGAAATCTAGCCGTCTGAATGGAATGGTAAAAATGTACGTATACAGTCTGCAGTTGTGTGCGATAGTTTTGCAGAATTAAGTGGGAGTGGAAAACATCATATCCCATGACATAAAACAGTTTAGCAAAGCAGTTTACAATTCGCAATTGTGGTGCAGACAGTCAGGTCAGCAATGGACTGCAATTGTGTCATAACACTGCTAACGAGATTTTTTTTTTAAATCAACAGCTCTAAGATATTCTCTTCACACGTTCATTTAGGCCATTGAAAAACTCGTGATATACATATAGTAGTATAGCTGTTTTGGGCCACAAATTCTTACAGCATAAAATACTTGGAGGGCAGATGGGAACAACGATGATTTAAAATAGAATGTATAATAAAATATTAATCTTATCAACGTGCTCGCCCATTCTCAGAGCGTCTCGCTCTTGTGTTGGGCATTGATGTTTAAATGGCTATCACAAAAATACGTGTTTTAGCTAATATGCTTGACAGGTTTTATAGTTTTACCAAAATAAACGTCAGTTCTGCGTCAAAGATTTAGTAGCATTTGAAATTGTATTATTCTTTGAAATGTCATATCAACACTGTGTTCAAAGAACTCCGAAACCTCTAAAATTGCCCCGCTATAAAATCCGAATTCTTTGGTAGAAATTAATTAAAGTAGTGATAACACTTAATGACGTACTAATATACAATTCCTCCATTAACTACTGTGCAAATTGTCTATTAGCAGTACGTACCATACATATATATTAATTGATGATAAATATATTTTGGGCAAATGATCCATTTTTCGGGCAAAAAGGCGTCTCCCCCTCCCCTGTAAAAATACACCCTTCCCTACGCATATGCAGCAATACGATTAAACTGCGTTATGTCGGGAAGTTTTGGCGAAACTGTAATAATCTTGTTCTCCCGCTGTTTTCTGGAGTATATGTAGAGAAGCGTCGAGTGTTCTCAAGGATACGATTTCATACGGTTTATTAAGTTGCCGTAGAAATAAATATTGTAGTCATCTCAGTTTGCAAACAAAACATAACTACATGCTATACATTTGACTAGTACTGAACGAAAATAGATCATTGGCTAGATTTTTAATATTCATTCTTGGTTCGTTTTATAATTTGTTATGCTCTGTTGGGAAATGGTATTCCTATATATTGACTAAGGCCTGGGGTTAATGTCGTGCGGAATATTCATACACTCTCATTGTGTAAAACGCCATCTTGTGACCTAAAATGTAATTTGCTTGTGGAAGGTTTCTATCAGTCTGTCAAATTAAGGTATTCCGCCTGACTAACTATACAAACGTTTAATTGGAAGACCCCCTGTTAGAGCCAGTAGTGTAGAATTTCCCAATAGTGTAGAAATCGACCAGTAGTGTAGAAAAAATCAACCAGTAGTATAGAATTGACCAGTAGTGTAGAAAAAATTAACCAGTAGTGTAGAAATTTGCTTAACCAGTAGTGTAGAACGAAATCA
>JARFOD010082532.1:0-19298 GCA_031763545.1 Mopalia muscosa | reverse complement strand
TCCTTTTGCATTTATTTGAAAACTTTTTTGTTTTCTTTACCATTCCAATTAAACTTGGTTTATCTCGTCTTTATTTTCAGTCAGGAATGAATCAGTCTGCATGGCTTGCAATATTGACCAATTTATGGCTTCCCCGAAAAAAACGATCTGGTAAGAGAATTGCCCCACAATTTAAATCAGATGATTTCAAATTTAACAGAGAAAGTAATGACGTAGTAGCGACTCAATCAAGGGCGTATTATTGGGAGGATGAACCAGTGGGAGATACACAACAAATAAAATGGCTTTTTATCTTTCCATATTCCTCCATAAATCCAAACTTTCTTCCTGCAGTAATAGCAAAGTTACTTTTGTTAATAACGTCAGCTCAATGTACTCCAGTCAGTCTTCACGAAAGAGAGAAAAAAATGATCTGTATTTTAGAATGTCGATATTGATTTCCCTTATCACAAGAATGTAGATGAGATGTTAAGTGAATGCATGGTTGAACATGTGGCTATCACACGTTTTTATTTCGACAACTTGCCACAAAAGTTCTTCATGGCAGAATTTTCAGAAATTCAAAATAAAGAATTTTACAAAAACATAACTTTACCTACCTAAATTGTATAAATATTCTACTTGAACAGTTCGTGTGTCTCTTACATCTTTCGACTCCCCAAAGGATAGAAATATATCGATTTTGTTTGTTCTCCAGGTTATCCATCAGCTGAATTGATCATTGATGTCGCCTTAAGTCCGCTTTTCTGACATATCTATTAATGTATGGGTTACGTGAGCCAGATTTACACGTTATTAACGCTTTTAAGTTCATGTGTATTACGCATTACTACGGCTTTCAAGGCTCCTTTATAATACCAGACCATATGCCATTTTGTCGCAATAAATTACGCTTAATAAATCCCAAAGTCTTAGGATTCTATTTAATTTGAATTTAAAAAAGTATGCTGGTCTCCGCCCATACAACTTACCTGTGTCTTTGGTTGGATTTGTACACGAATTTCAATAATTTAAAACGTACCGATTTTCAAAATGAAGTTGATGCTTTACTTCAATTTTTTTCACAGCTGTTGGTTACCGTATCGGACCATATAATGTCATTTCTGCCATTAGGTATTATACAGTAACACGATGTGGTCCCGGTAATCACAGGGTGGGTTTTACGGGTTTTCCTACCGCTTTGCCATCGTATTTAACCAGGGAATAGTGTGAGATGGACAATCCGTCGTCATATAAATGAAATATCTTTCGATTATGACGTTATACTATAATCAAACAAACAATCTAACAATTTAAAAGATTTAAACTCCTACAACAGAAAGCACGTCAGCAACTGCACAATAATTATTCAAAGTGCAATACAGAGCTTCGAAGCGCTAGTCATGATAACATGTTGTATTACGATCTGTTGATGTCCTGGGGCCGGTTGCCCATAGCCCCGTTAGCCTAACAGCACAACGTCATGTAACTGGCCGTTGACTTAACTGAGCGTTGAGCAACGACCGCAGAACTTCTTAGGCTTACCAACATAATATATGACTATGTTCATCGATTTTTTTTTTTTTTTTTTTTTTTAATTGGGGTTTTACACTTAAATTCTGGACCGGTTTTATTTATCTGACTTATGGACGGTCGATAGATGACATAAATACATGTAATCCTACTTCTCATCGGTCAAAATAAACAATGGCAAAATCGTACAGTATGACATCGCGTGCGGTTTCATAAAGTAGGTAGCCATGGCAAAACGGCTTCAAGCCGCCCATAAGTGGAGAGAACATCCGGGCACACAAGTACCCCACCAGTCACCCGTTTAGTTTTGGTACACGTGATTGAGGAAGACTGTTATTATTTTTTAACATTGTGCTCTTCTCGTTTCGATACTTGAAATTGGTATGCTATAGCTGGCTTTTTATCGATCAATCTGTGTATATTAGGATTTAGCGAATTCTCAAATCGTCTTATAATCCTGGTATTTGTGATAATGTGCCAGCTGTTTCAAGTTATTACGGTTTTTACTAGGAGCGTGTCCATACCGTGTCGAATGCACATTCTCTCGATTCCATTTTTTAGAGGTTTGTGCTTTTCCTGTCGATGCCCAAATATATACAGATAAGATTGTTCTACGGCAATGGCCAGTACAGTACTAGTATACAGAATCCTTTGGCATAGCCCATAGCTAGTTTACCTTTTGTAATCGATAGTAGGTAGTCGACTTACCATTTAGCACTAGATACATATATTTCAGATTGAAAAAATTAAATTCGCATGATCGACGAAAATTGAATAGTAGTCACGATTGTAATTTTATAAGGGCATTTGTGTCATCTTCCAATGAATTATTTGCACTCACACTAGGCCTATAATGAAGTCCGAAAATAATAATAAAGCAGAAAACTAAACATTTTTAGGACAAATGCCACATTACTTCGGAATTGAACTTAACATATGGGCTTAACCGCCTTTGATTACAGGAAAACACTTTATCATCAATATACCTATCACTGATTATAGTCATGTTTTGAACTCAGATGTGATATATAACTGGGAAATTCTTCGTGGCATTCCTTTGTGAATGTGAACTATTGGATAAAATGAAATAGTTGTTGTTGAGATGAAATATGAAGGTCATTAAAAAGTCATAAAGTTTAATTCACAACACCTTCAGAATAAAATCACCCCGATCAGTTTTAAACATAAAATTGTTTTCACTCTTATTTGATTAGTCGCACAGTGCGCCTAACATACTCTACTTATTTTACTCACTAGACCCTATCAATTGAAGACGTGTTTGCAAGTCTAAAAAACGAAAAAATAAAAAAACGAAAAAACAAAGCAAAATTTGGTGTTAGAATCTATCATCAGTGTATCAGACACCTTTATTGCTTACAATACTGTTAACTAGAACTGGGTATACTTCAGTGGTTGTTATACCTTCTCAATAATGGTTGGTTTTGAACCCACAAAAATATATTTTGCTTAACGCAGTAAAGCTGATATAGTTGACTGCAAGGCAATGGACCTTTTAGACATCGCCTATCACACATTCATGCTTATGGCCCAAGCCTTGTAAGGTGTAACTAACTGACACTGTAGCCTACTTATCGTTGACAATTCCATAACAAATTGTGGATGACACAATTGTGGATGGAGTCACCAGTTAAACCAAAATATGTATGTATGTAACAAATTGTGGTCTGGCTTTACTCCGAGTGTGAGATTGATTTCAAGGCAAGAATTGTGTAAGAAGCACAGTGAATTGTTGGCACATTAGCAATCGATCTTACTTTAAACAGGAAGTTTTGGGAAGGAACAAATACCGTTTCCGACGACACAAAATATTCCCATTTTTTCTGCTACACAAAACATAATTTTAAAAAATCAGCTTCAAATATACATGTAGATATTTACACTTTCATATAGGCCATTTATAAAGCAAGTTAGTGCGAAAACAAATTCATTTATCCAATCTAAACCAATAACGGTAAGACGGATAGTTGAATTAGACGAGGAGGTAGGACTCCTTAACATTGTCCCATTAAACGAGAATGTATCTGTCTATCCCTCCTTATCTATATCCTTTCTCGGCTCCATTTCCCCCGCACTTCCCATCTAGATGTCAATCCCTCTCTTTCGTAACGTTTTTCGGTCATCCAATTGATACTATAATCAGCATAGAAGTTACTTTTTGTGGGAAGGACATGTGGGTACGGTATTTGAAAAATTGTCTGATGAGGTCATGTCTGGAGTTTACTTTCAACGCAATATTTCTTAGTTGATTTCTGTCCGTTTGTTGGCAGAACAGACCGTGTGAAAGATGTTTTATTAACGAGACCTAGTCGCTGAAGTCAAACAAACTAAAATGATTAGACGGGGCTTGTCGATAACTAGACCCGTCAACTGTACATTGAGGTGTCTTTACACCAGGGATATCAACGCAATAACATCGGGGATTGGTTTGAGTAGTTTCTATAATAACGGCAAAGACATTCCCATACAAATATATACAGTATTTATTGGAAATTGAAAATGTCACAGACAGTAAAAGTATCTTTGAACCTACACATACATACTAACCCTCTTCCCATTCTTCAGATGAATTCCAGGGCAGGAGTCTACATTAAACAGGGCACGGGACAGTTTCACTAAACAGGATACTCTTCGATCAAACCTACCTTCTGAAAACAAGCCGATTTCTCTCTTTCATACAAATATTGAGAGTTTTGGATCGGGTTTGCCTTAAAGTAATACGCTTCCAAACAAAAGATAACCGTAAGTTAATTCAATCCTATCAAGGGCAAAATGTATGTACAACAAATATATATACAGTACATTTGATGAAATATTGCTTAGAAATAAGGTGTGAAATTACACCAGATAGAAAGTTTGTGGCCTTTGTTTAGTTACTCTTTATTTCATTAAATGTCAAAAGTGCCTGTATCTTTTCGTCCACTTAGGTGACACTTCTTCCTCCGTTCCGGTCCAACGAAGACCTTGACGTTTACTTGTATATTTCGGATCTATACACAGTAAAGTGATCAGTCACGCAAACTAAATTTTGACGATCTTACGAAAATCAGTTCAAATTTATGGCCGACATAGACTTACACATTAACCCCAAATGGGGATAACAAAGCTTGAATAATCAATACCCACAGCCTTTGCAAATGGCAAAATCGACGTAAAAATAAACACCTTAATGCTGTCGTATCAGATACGGCGTTTATCAAAATAAATTACCTTCTTGGAGAAATTATTAAATACAAATTGTGACTTAAACAGAAATGTGTATGGCAACGTACCAACACGAGAACAGACACTAGAAATACAAGTACGTCACCCATTTAAAAATAAAGGATTACGCCAGAAACACTGTTAGGTGTCTTCCTTTTTCAGAAATGAGCACAGCTGCTTTACATCGAATTCGCAATATAAGGCGATAGTGGACATGTGTTTATTATATTTACCTGATTAACCAAAGACTGTGAATCGGCAAAAGAAGGAATTTAATTAGTTCTGATATAAAACTGCTCTCCATAGCCATGTGTGTTTTTCTGAGCTAGGTTGTATGAAGACTTGAAACATGTGCAATATTCTGTGTGATTTGAATGTTCCATAGACGTTGACAGTTGACTTATATCTTTGGGTTAGAATGATTAAGGATTAGCCTACTTTTCATAGAATAACGAAGTTGGCAATATTAGCAAATACATAAACCATCGAAAGTGTTCTTTGATCTTCAATATAGATTACCACTAACGGTATTTAAATACACTATTGAACGACAGAGCAAGTACTAAAATACATGTTCTTTGTAAATCATGTAACAAATGTATAGACTGAAACCTCTTTCCAATTAGTCATTTTTGTTTCTCTAAATAGAAATAATATTACTACATAAAGCAGTACTACACAGTCTACCAGACCAGAATAAAAAATCTTTGTCTTGGTCATGTCTAAATCATGAACCGGTTGTATTGGTTAAAATTCACCCACATGGATACAGTATTGTTTTTGTTGATTTATTTGTATTATAAACTAGGTGGGTGGGCAATGTGGTCGGATGTATCAATATATTCTTTCTATGGAAGTTTTTGTTTACTGGAAGAATAGTGGATTTTTACATAGTGTTTTTCGCCAATAAACGGAAACGGCCAGTCGCCATATATGTAAAAACAGTAGAGTACGACGTTAAACACTACTTTATCAATAATCTGCTCAGATAACTATGTTCATTGTTTCAGTGTTAAAAGAAAATAATTACCACATTTTACAATTTGGACTGAGAATCTAAGTCAAGCAGGATGAGAGCATAGTCTTGACATTCAACTTGTCCAGGCAACTTCAAGTTAACATGTCGATCCAAATCACAAATTGTTTATATAATACAAAAAAAAAGACTCACAATATTCATATACTCTTGATGAAAGAATAAACTGTTCTGATCTCATTTGTTCCAATCATTTCAAGACATTTTCGATACTGTTATTGCAGTCAAGGCTAAACAGAAAACTGTTAATATTCCACTGTTATTTAAGTATCTAAATCTAATAACTGTAAAGGAGTTTTTAAATTATTTTATACCCACGACTTTCCTTCTCGAACAAGTTTAACATTCATTGATTTTTTTATTCAGAATTATGGTTCAATTTATGCAACCGGTTCTTCCTTTTCGTTCTCTTTATGGCAATACAATTGAAGTGCAAGAAGTAATTATCCTCGAGTATCAGGTTCCTTCATACACATTACTGAGTTAATACACTTATTAGATTGGCAAATAACTTTACGTTATATCTTTGGGCAATTGGCCTTTATGGCAAAGCTAATTATCTTCGAGTTGATTTGGGATTAGATAACTTGTTAATGACACTTAATATTTGTTTGTGTGCGTATAACTAACTGTTCATCAGTATATTGCTTTTTCATTCCGTTGTTGATTTCAAAGTACAAAGAGGTGATTGACCTTGAAGCCGGTTGGTTTATTTTAGTACCACATCAGTTCATTTAACAGGAGTGGTGTACTGCTTTTCGTGAAGCTATATTATCTGTTCAATAGAACGACTTCACCACTGAGACTCGTTGAAATTCCCAAACGCATATCTTTCCGTCAGCACGAACATTCTTTGAATTTCATGAAAATGACAGGCAAAAAATATGATAAATCCTAGTTATTTCTAGCAATACAAACTGTTTACCCTTTTGTATTTGTTTTTACTTGTGGACCGTATACACGCCTCCAATAAAATATCATTCATAACAAACTATTATTTTATAAAAGACGAAATTTTAGGATTCCCTACATCTGAATACCGGTTATGTTTTTTGTTTAGTTTTAACACCAACGAGAATGTTAAGGCCATATTCTGGCGACCTCACAAAAGGGAATAACATGTTTTTTCATCTATTTTGAAAGACTTATTTCGTCAACTCGTCATTTATATTTATGGGTTTTTGTACAGATTGAAGGTATGTTGCCTTATATGGCAATCGACTCACCAGGTACTTAATGTCCAAGCTATTTGAAAACGGCCTAGAAAAGCTAAATATCATTGAAATACCGATTCTTCAGCGCTTACATGTTATAAATCATACAATTGTAGGTAACATTTGAGGGTACAATAAATCAAAGTTGATACCAGTCAATCGTCGATCAGTTGTTAGGTTATCAAAGGCGGTTACTGTATTGCATCTCAGCGCTTTGAGTTAATGGTTTATTAATTGTTTACTGGTTTTGCACAGACTACCCTTTACAAAAATAGGATTTTCAAAAATCCTATAGTATGTATCTGTATATAAGGGTGATTTTATAGAAGAAAACCATAATTTTAATACTGGTAAAACCGAGTGGGGCTTCCCAGAGTGATAACCACCAGGTATGGCTCAAAACGAGGCTGGGCCGTATACGTAAATATTTTCTGTTTTCAATTGATTGAAATATTCTTCCTTTGAATGATTTGGGATATTTTTGTGTTGTAAATTTGATACCCCAAAAGTTGAATGGTAATATCATTTTCTAAACATTTTTGAGGTAATGTATCAAACTGTTTCATTTATTATTTTGTTTTGCTCTGACTTGAACAGTTCATCGTGTATATACCGTTTACTTGTAAGCCACACTTGGTGGAAACTGTAATAATGTACCTATTGGTCTATCACACTCTTTTTTCCCTTTCCTAGTTTGTCCCGAAATAAAAGCACTTTCTGAATATATATATTGTACAAAATAATTGACGTTAATTTCCTTTATTGCGTTTTCAATATCGTGGGTATCGAGCCAAATTCAAGCTTCGCCTCTCCTCTAAACGACGTTTGAAAAAACTTTCGATGGTTCCATAATTGAGTTTTAGAAAACACAGTAATATACCAAATATTACAACTACTTGTTAAAGACCGCTTGTCCTTCGAAACTAAAAACGAGAGAGACGTCTACAAGAATATTACAATGAGGTACAGGCAGAATGCCAAACCAACCGATATACAAAGCACCTAAGCAACAGGAGGTTCGTTGTGTTTGACATCTTGTTCGTCGAAACCAATAAAACCTATGCAGATTTAAGTCTGGGCGTCAATGTTGTTTGTAATTATATTAGGAGTTAAGTAAATCTCTAGCAGCTCTCTGTCGATACCGTTGATTAGCACACAGCGGACGGCTTCGCTGATCGACAAGCCAATATTAATCAGTTCACTTTGTTTGATTGCCGAAACTATCCAGTGTTAATAAAATGTCAGAGATCCGGTTGTTGTGCCAAGAAATGGCGACAAATATTGATACATCTCGGGTTAATTTTAGAGATATTTTTGAAACGACTGTTTTTTCAAAGGAAACTATTTTTACAAAGGTTATTGAGAGGACAATGACTTTAATAAGTCAAATAAGTTTAATTTCGCTACGTCATATCAATATTAGACTAGTGAAGCCTGAGTTCACAGTGTGCCCGTTATCGGTTAGAAACACAAACTTAGCCACCGTATAAAACTTCATTATTGACACGAGATATCATATCAATATTAATATTATTTATCTTGTCATTAATGTTTGTGATAAAAAATGGATTCATCAGATTAGAGAGTAAACTCCAAAGTGGGTAACATGTATTTCTAACAATTTTGTATTTCATAACATAAAAGATTCGGATGCGACAACTGTGTTATAGATAAGTTCTGATACTTAATACAAGAAGTTCTAGTGGATAACGGACACAGCTTGACTTGTCCGACAAAGCGCAATGTGTATAAAACAAAAGGACAAATGGATCATCAAGCATTAGGCTTATATGGGCCAAATTCTGATATAGTTATTACAAATTGAAAATCCATTAGAAAATTAATCTTGAAATTAAATGAACCCAGATCAAACAGAAAGCTGTCAGCTCCAACAGGATAGACGATTGCTGTACTGGGTCTCCGTATAAGCCAAACAAGCTTAACACAAATTTCCATTGTTTTTTGGTTGATATTTCTACATACTTTGTGTAAAGTGCAGTTTTTAAACGTCGTCTTTAAAGCTATAAACAGTCTAGGGTCTTGTCAGGTCGTAATTCTCCACTGGATATGTTATTTGTTTGTTTGTTTTATTGGGGTGTATTAAGTGGCGTATTTATTTATTTTTTACTCACATGATGGCGTGAGTAATGGGCGAAGGAACCCACTCTGAATGCCACTGGGAACAAACAAATACAAGACAGGATCAATACAGGCCAGTCACAGACATTGACACAAAGACACCACAAACAAATCGGCTTTATGTTGCGCCTTAACACCAGGTGGGACGGGAAACTACTTCCCAGCCATCTGTTGGATATGTTTTTAATTAAGATTATCCAATAATCGTACACTCTAAGAAAAATGTGACTCTTATGGAACCCTTTATGATTCTTCATTCAGAGCTCTGGTGGGGCGCTTTATGGTTCTGTAAAGAACCCCTTACAATATCTGTACCAAGTATTTTTCTTTTTCGTCTTATATCGAAGAACCGTTTTTGTCCGAAGTGCTCCATATATAACCATCATCGTTTCTAAAGAGCCCTCACAGAACCGTTATTTGTAAGCGTATGGGTAATCAAGCTATTTTGGACCATGATTTACCACGAATCACTTAGAAAGATAGGTTAGATATGTAAAGATAATCTGGTTGATGTTCTCCATCAAGTCAAATTACACACTCTGTTTGGGTTATTTAACTAGGACTTCATATAAGTGTTACAGATGTACAAACAGGAGACAGCAAGTCCTATGTGAGGATACTTATTTCGCCATCAAAAACTTTCCTTAATAGAAAAGCAAATTTGATAGAACGATAGTCCTATATTACGTTCTTTATGAAAATTCATCAGAAAAATGACTACAAATTCAAATATCCATTTACTATTTAAATCACTGGACGTTATTAATAGCCTAAGATATGGATTTCGTAGACAGAAAGTATCCTGGCTCGACCCCATTAAGATCTTCCCACTCATCCATTTATTTAATGCGCACGTAACCTATTGAACTGGGTGGTCATTCGACAGTCCACCAATCAATGACCTCATTAATCTCTAGCTTCAATCTGCAGTTATCTTGGGGATCAATCATCCTGGTGTTAAATCTTGGATGTCCTCTCACATTTCGTGAAACCAAACATTAAAGTGCCTTTAAGTAAGATTTTGACAATTGAATGGAAGAAATCATAACTTAAACATAATGCCAATTTTCAAAAATAAAGATAAAAACACGGATTTTCAATATTCAATTTCCCTACTTTAACCGGTCTCCCGTTGGTCCATGACAGTTAACTCTCTGACAAATCCGAGATTATTACGATATCTTACAGCGAAGGGGTTGTCAGTCAGGAAGGAGATGTGGCTTGCTAAATAGCTCTTGCTTGGTCGTATTGGTTACGCCATTTCGTGATTGGCATAGGTTTTTATTATTAACAGTCAAACTAATAAACTGTTAAGGAAATATCGTTTGCTGATGGTGACACTGTTTTTATTCTCTTATCTTTCACAAAATTCAGCTTAGCATGTTGTTAATCTTTTGTACGCTGTCTGTAGCAATATATGTTAATATATGTAAATGGATAATGTACATTTTGTTTTACTGTACTGCTTTAGCAAACGTAACAGCTTTTTGGAAACAAAGTGTTGCACTTATTTTAAAAGGATTTGCAAGATTGGAGTACAACGTTGCAACCTAGGTTATTTGTCCCCTATTTGACGGCTTTATAGGTTTACGCATTCGCGCAAGTGTAAGCTTCCGCAGTTTTAAAACAGTACATGGAACAGTATTGTAAGTACACTTCGTTCAGATTTTATAATTCCAAAGGGTAAATACTCTAGCACAAAGATGATGATTTATTTTAACCGAATAATCAAACCATGTTATATATTAACTTCCACTGAATAGATTAATTTTAAGTTCGAGATGGGATGGATAACCGACGGACATCTCGATAGAAGGACATAACCATGTTATGGAAAGGGTGCGATAGTATATAAGCTGCAATCTGATGGGGTTTGGAACGAGATTATACCAATATTTTCGTTATTTGGGATAACACTTTCTCAATTTGAATAGATTCTAGCGCAGACAATTTTGCCGGTTGACACCCGTCCGGGAATCGAACCCATAATCCTCAGAATTAGGCATCGATTCGCCAGAAGTAAATGCCGGAAACCTAGACCATTCGCCCGCCCGGCCTTCTACATAGAAGGCCGGGTGGCTCAGTGGTCTAGATGGCCGGGTGGCTGAGTGATCTTTGTGGCCGGCATATACTGCTGGCGATTGGGGGCCTAACACTGAGAGTCGTGGGTTCGATTCCCGGACGGGTTTCAATCTGAAAAATTGTCTGCGCTAGAATCTGTTCAAACTGAGAAAGGTTATCCCAAAATAATGAAAATGCTGTTAATCTTCACTTTCTAAAACACACAAAATCAAAATAAAATTATTCGATATTACAACAATTGTGATATTTGACAACCTTAACGTTTAAACTCCAGGAATACCTGACGTTTAAAACCCTTTTCTTGAGACGTCAGATCACATTTACAGAAAATATACTGTATACGTCTCCAGGCCGGTGAGGTATAAGGTCGCCTTGTTCTTTGGAACAATGATTTAAAGTGCAATCATTCTACTCTCTGCCAAGGTCTCATATGTCGCAGTTTATTACAGCATCCAGAAGTTATTACCTCACGCAAATCCATTTGTCATTTTAACACTTCAGTCTTCGTGTTTATTCTCCTTCCGTTTCATGTGTTATGTTTTTGTGCACGATGCTTTGAGCAATAAAATTTGAACTCGCATCACCAGAGCGATGTCAAACACAGAGATGCTCAGTGAAGTGCCATAACACAAGTGGTAAATGTACGATCATAACACCAGTGGTAAATGTACGATCTCATCAACTATATGGAGCTAAGAGACACTCTACAAAGCGTCATGGAGACTTATAATGTGTTTTGCTTCAAATATATATGCAGCTCAAAACAGCATATCTTTACTGTTAATTGGGCGTTGGAACTAAGAAAATGTTTCTGGAATTTTACATTACAAATATATAAAGATAACTGCTTTTTCGGCGATATATATTCTTTATCAAGATGTATTGTCGTTGATTTTGTTTGTCCAATCGATCAACTTTAAAATTGATATTCTTGTCAATGAAATTAATCGACGTTGACTACCCGAAGCATTTTATGAATTGATTGTATAGTGCATTTAATCTACCTTTCAAGTAACGATAGGCTACGTGTATGTTAGAGTCCAGATGAATTGTTGTAACACAAAAATACACATAGGGGTTAAAAATAATTGTTGTTGATAAAGGATGTCAATAGTATAAGTTGAATATAAAAAATACAAATAATCTCTGTATTAACGTTTTCAGGATCCAGAAATAAATGAATACAATTTTAATTTAAATACATACATGTATCCGTATATTTTCTTGTAAGATATAAGCGGATTGACGAGTGACTCTTAGTATACATGTATCGTATTAAAAGAAATTTCTGGAATGGTTTCGCCAACAGATATAGTTCTTGTAGTATAAAACAATTCTGACAACTGCCATACATGTTTACAAACCAGCAGTTCACGAAAGGGTTATCGTTTTGTCTAGACAGTATTAAAGTGCGCTCTTCAAACAGCCATCGTAATTACATAAATTATGCTGCATGCATGCTTATTGACTGGGGTTAGTAGGCACTGTATGGCGCACTGCTTACTTACGTCTTAATGGAGCATATGAGTTTTACAATGAAAAAAGCAAATAAAACTGACTTGAAAGTCGTTTGCTTGAACGACGATACATTATCATAGCATAAAATCCCATTAGTACAGGGGAACTTGATAACTTCAACAGATAATAAGAAGAGTAAACGACACCAATATAAAAGACACACAAGGATACATGATGATTCAATATTTCGGTTTATTTTAAGCCAATGTCAACAATGAAAAATACATGCTGCACAGAGATGCATATAAACATGTACTGCAATCTCGTGTTTATCTTTTTGCCAGCACATTCAGTTACGTCATCCATACAAAAGGGTTAAAGATTTAGGTGCGATCAACAGGCTACACACTAAGAATTAACATTTAGATATTAAAGCCAAACGCACTTGGAAATTAAAAGATTACAGATTACTGTATTTGGCTTTTCCAATAATTTTTTTTATAATTCTCTGTTTGTTGTTTTATTACCGTTATGACTGTTTTATGGCCATACATGTATCTTTGACCATTGGGAATATAGTTATTCAACATATACTACCTAATAAATATGTACATGATTGCTTTACTCGAAAAAGACAAATAGTGTATGTAGGCTAACAATCTGTGACTTGTTTTAAAGGAATGGTTAACTTAAGAAACGAAGCTAAGTATTAAAAGGAGCATGAACTTTGCAATCCTAAAAATGCTAATTTAGCATTTTCGCGATTCTTATTTATTACCGAAAAATAGTTAGTCCATTACAAAGTAAAAGTACTTTGTGTGCCGCTTGATCAATCAGCTAACCACATTGCTGTTCATGTCTTTGTGCGTTGCCATACCATAATAAAAGACACATGGCTACTTAACATATTGCATATGTATATGAACCATTAGCCCCGTCTACCACTACCACAACCGCAAACATAAATGTCGCGCCTTGTTTTCTGAATAGCCCTTCGGTCGCACATGGGGGTGAAGGCAAATATGTTTTAAGGCAACGGCTTTTTAAATTTATTTTGCTACCGGTATTGTATTTTGTATGGAAGTGTCGCGCACATTAAATTGCTCACAAATACCCACACATTCACAAAGCCTATACCTGTTAATTATATTATCTATCAGTTGAAATAGTATTAACGTAAATCCAACATAAGTAGTATGGGTCAAATTACCGAATGGTTTATCTTAATTTCGTAATTGTCATTCTTTCTCAAACTAGTTAGCTATGCCGCTGCTCATATCGAAGCACGCTTGGCCTCAAGGTATCTGTCTGCATGTACATTCCATATATTAAATTCAGCCCAATGGTCGCTACAATGACTAACTGAGCGAGAAGATAACAAATGAAGCCGCCATTGTAAACGACAACCAGTTGAGCGGCATTTTGGATAAACTTGCTTTGTATGAGCAAAATTTTCATCCACACTCCCAAGTTTAAAACTGAAATTAAATTAATTTTTAATAAAGACATATTATTTGAGAAAGAGGACCTTGGGTGGCTGAGCTGGTAATTGTTCGACATGAGAATGATTTGCCCAAGTATATCGGCGCATTTCGAACCAAAGTAAACTATACGCAACTAAGCCAGTTTCAATACTGCTTAAGTATTCCGTCTGCGGAAGGAACATCTATACAATGTTTATTTTAGGATCCCCATAAACTTTCACATTATGTAACCCGGCACAATGGGCGGCCTAGCTTTTTGGAAAGAGGTCACAATGTTCATTTTAATAAGAAACATTACCGTACAACAAGGCCCGCTTGGAGGGGATGAATATAGGTGGATTTCAGGAAAAGGTCCTGTAATGACTGCATAGAGCCCTTGATGATAGTGAAAAAAGTTAGCTCGTGCTTATAACCAACTATTATAATGCTACCAACATTATACCAGTAATATCTTCAACGCAAAAATTTCACCTTCAAACCCTAAAACTCCCGACTGACTGTCCTTCGATGTACTTGAAGCATATGAAGAAGTGACACGATGTGGCTCCGGCAATCGCGGTGGTTTTTCCTAATGCTATTTACACATTTCCACCATTTTTAAATAAAACAGAAAGAGAACAATCCGCCGCCATGTAACTGAAACATCATTGAGTATAACGTTAAACCACAATGAAACAAACAAATCATGCGACATTTTAGCTCGAAAATGCTAAGGTGCTTTCCACGAGGTTTTTGACCAGAAATTGTTTGTTGAAATAAGGGATTGACAAGTGATGTGTTGCTAATAGGATCCAAAGAAAGGCTTCTAATTTCATCATTTCTATTCGCCGCTAAAATAGAACAGGCGTTGCTATTGTCAGTAATTTTTTGGTAGAGGCGAGACATGATCAATATCTGGGCCAGAACCTTCTATATTTAGCCGCTTTATTACCATATTGCGATGCTCACAGGAGAGGAAGACGTCATTAATAACACTGATTGATAGTCATAAATCTTAAGACGAGCTAAATATAGGGAAGTGCAAATGAATATTGATGATTTATGTGATTTGTAATCTCGGCACATCTCGAACGAGCTCTGTTGATTGTTGTCCTGTATGGTTTTGTATTTTATTTTTTTCTAAATCGTGTGAGTTCTGTGCCCTTCCGGTTGAATTCTGCAGTATTAAACGGAAATGTTTATTTTTTTATTTTTTGCCAACATAATGCGGCTTAATGTTTATGCTGCAAGTAGCGAAATTATAGTTTAGGAGATTAAGTTTAACTCAAAATATCTATAATTGTACTGAAATCCAAATTTCGACCCCTTTAGTAAGTCGTTTGGAAACTATGTTGTATAGTCTATACATATGTATTTAAAACCTCCACGGCCAAATAAACTAGGAGTTTTTACAAAATTCACAGAGCATATACTATGACGTTTTCTAATCTATGTATTTTTGCGCGTCATCACACCTGCGATCAAGCTGCATCTTGGAGGTTTTTTTTCATCTTGTGAAACTCCCACGAATAAACCTTCCATGGGTACATAGAATATGTTTTAGATTCAATAAGTGTTTATTTCAATTTGAACTCTCTGAATGAAATATGGACATTGATATTTTATGGCGAATCATGAATGTGTTATATAACATCGGCTTCGTCCGAGAGGGTCGTAGCAGTCAAATTATAGATATCTGGAAGAAACTTGATTTTCCTGAACCTAGAAATAGGATTATTAAATTATTGACGCACGATCATATTTTTCTGTCCACTACATATGTTTGTGACAGCTCGGCTTATTTATACATTTGGCAGGAAAGTTTTGATTTGTTTCCCGCTAAACTCATTTTGTTACAATGAATCAAACTGATTTTATTTGAAATTATAAAAAACATACTTATCTAAACGATGCATTAAATAAGCGATCCTATGCTTATATAACATAGGAACTTCAACTTTCATGTAGTAAGAAATATGTGTTTTTTTCCACACTTCAATGTATGCCGGTGTAATAAATATATATTTTGTTCACACTTTGATGAATTCTTGTGTGGAAAATTGATATTTAGTACATGTGTATGTCGTCAAACGTATCAGACAAGCAATCAATTCATTTTATATTTTGGGTCGATAGATATCGTAAGGATATGGAGACCAACTGGTCTGGAGAAATTTCCTTTTTTCATCGACATTGGGCAAATAATAATTTGTAGGTCAACCTTGATAGAATCAACACCCAATCTCTCTTAATCGCATTTCAAAATTATATTTTCTCCTTACAGCTTTTTTGATATATGCTAGCTGCTTCAATGGGAGTCTCGTAATGTTCCATAAAATGCGGTCCTCTGACGTCAAAACGGTCGAGATTCATGGACTTTTTACTAACGTCACAATGCAAAACTGTGTTTGACGTCATGTAAAAGCTCCACTCTCACGAATGTTCTGACGTCAGAGGACCGATAAAATTACCTCCCTTGCCAACTTCCCGAGACCCCCATTGAGAGCTTTGAGAGTAAAAATATACTGGAGACAGATTCTTTGGAATCTGATTATGTAAAATGCTTTCGAGAAAGCCTAGAGCCTCATTCACAAAATGTCTTACGACAATAAAATCTCGTATTAGATTTTTCCGCTATAGCTTTGCATGACAAAATTTTATCGTACGATATATTGTACGTGTATCGAGAAAAATAATGCAAATTCGCTGGAAGAGTTTTTTTAAGTTTCCTTTTCAAGAACTAGAAAGGATACCCCATAACCGTACATTACACAGCTATGGCTCCCTTAACAAGTCTTAACTCAGATGGCCTGTAACTCGCTAGCTGTTAATTGAAGAGGGTTCTGTTGTCAAATGAAGAGCCACGGCGCCAACCCAGTTCACGAAACAGTCCAAAATTAAATAGTTTAACCAGAGATTTCGTTTTCCACTATAGTATGTGAGACTCGAAATGTGGACAGGATAGGGAGTTTTCGTTTTAAAAAATGGGTCCTCTGGCGTCACAATGCTCGTAATAGTGGCGCTTTAAAGTTGTGTCACACACATGTGTATTCATTGTGCCAGTATTAAAAATTCATCGAACCTCAACCATTTTGACGTAACCTTTCGTTTTGCCCTTTTCGTGTAACTCATATCATTTAAATCGGTTGACAACGACTTGGACATGTACTGATCGATGTTGCTCTAGTACCTTTGTATTAGTCAAAGATTTGATATTATTTCACTACGATGAGTTGTGCATAAGATGGAATTTTAGAGTTACAAATATTTTGTACCTTAAGTAAAGTACAATATATTATTCGGTACCTTGGCAAATTTAAGACAAAATAAAATTGTTTTTCTATAAAATAACAAAACATATAGCATTTATTCAGAATTAAAATATCTTGTTATATTATTGTAACTCTATAGTTTTGTGATCTGAACATTAGTAACACCCTCTATGATAAATTTAAAAAGACGTCTTTAAAAGTCATTTTAGATGTACCTGAAAAATAAACTTAAATTGCCAAAAAAGAAAATTCATGATCCTTATCAAGCATTTGAACTATTCCGCTTTTAAATGACAAAGCTAGTTTTTTGCACATATATAACTAATACAAGGGAGATAATTTAACATCGATGTTTCATTTCCTACGGAGTGGTTGCTCTCCCCTTTCTTTACAAATATCAATCTGGACATTTACCTTACTTTCGACTATAGTTTGAATTTAGCACGCGTTATTTCTTACGAACATGTTCTATTTTTTTCATTTTTCCAGCGTTTATAACGTAATAAGATATTGGTAAATTGTAACGTGTTACCAAACATTATGTGCCGTTTATGTGCCGTTTTATTGTGTAATTGAAACGGAAAGTCTATCGTGTAAATTTTGTAATTTAGAATTGCATACAAAACGCAAGAGAGATATATCTTTCGATGATTAGACAAAGACTTTCGTAAAGGATGTTCTCAACCCATTTAATCACTTTGGTAAGACTGTCAAATGTAATTTCGGAATATTCGAGTTAAAGTTACGTATTGGGCATTAAGTCCAAATCGGAAATAAGTCTTAATTTCTGAGTTGCTTTAATACCTGCATGTAAGTGTTAAGGGGTCAAATTGTTTCGGCATACGTCCTTTATATTTGTAGTAATCTTAGTGAGTTACGGTCAGTAACCACTCAGTTATGTCTATTCTCAAGTATCAAATAAAATTTTGATTTTCTTTTATAATGTTCTTCAACAAGCTAACATCTAACATTGTAAACGGTTTTGTCATTTAAAGCAAACAATTCACCTCTTAGTTACAAATGGTAAAACCCACACGAACGTCGACAAAATGTTAAATTTGGACGGGTCTATCTTCATTTTCAGAGGAAGGAGTGTGGAGGAGATTGAGGGCAAATACAGAAAAATCCAGAGTTGTTAATGAATAAAAAAAAATTATTATTGTTTATTATATTATGTATATTTTTAAATATATAACTGCCAAACACAATTAGATACATCATTTCATCATTTTTGAACCCCGCGTCTGTGGCTCAGTGGTAGCGAGTGCGCTTCCTAAACTGAACCTGCTTCGATTTACGGTTCACGGGTTCGAGTCCGCCTGTCGACCATCAGGTATATACGAGCGAGTCACATGTTGTATCTCCGGCAATTGCGGGGGTGGTTTTTACAAGGTTTTACTTCGTAATGCTATGTACAGTGTGAAGTGGACAATCCGTCGACATATAAGTGAAACACCCTTGAGTACGACGTTAAACACCAATGAAACAAACAAACAAACAATCTTCATTTTTGACAGAGGCCAATTAACCATAACACAGGCAGTCCCCCTTTTTGTCTTGGAGTTGTGTGTCAAGGACGATCGTTGTGTCCTCATTCGTTACTTTCTTAGAACCTCGTGACCCCAATCTCTGCATCCTCTAGTCTATTTACGGCCTGGCACAATTACACTGTTACCTAAATAAAGTTTCCAGAATATAGATGATATATCGCATACACGAAGATAGGAACTGCTTCCACGAACACAAATGAATCATTTTACTTGGTCAGTTTAGAGCAATAACAAGACTGAAATTTTCTGAAATTTTCCCTCACTTCTGAATATAATACGGTTTATCGTATTATCGATAAACAGCTTTATTACATAGCAGGACGCCGATTCGTTTGTATCAAAATTGTGTA
>JARFOD010082521.1:2423-19298 GCA_031763545.1 Mopalia muscosa | reverse complement strand
AATTGGCGAAAGGCCGTTGCTTTTCTGGACTTTACCTAGTTTTTGTCCAAAAATAAAGCTGGCCGATGACTTTTAATTGGGAATTTATCCCAGTGATCTAATGTTGCAAAAAATACATTTTTTTAAAAACCCAAACGCTTCGAATGTAAGTATAAACAAAACAAATTAAATTTGACACTGACCTCAACACGGAGTTGTCTGATGAGAGCGTCGGCAGCTAGGGCGGACCGGGCTCTTACTGAGAGGTCAATGCTGCCTAAACTGGTTGGTACTATCGGGAAAAACACTGATACAGCTTTGCCGGCCTGTACCTGAGAGAAGACACAATGTTATAAGAATATATCATTTCGAAGAAACAAAAGTGTTGCTAATTAACAATATAACACATATCTGTTGAAGTTAAGTGACGAATTTACTTCAAGTCGCACTAGTTATAGTTTGAGACTTGTTCTTTCAACATCATTGCACCCGCTATAAAACGGAAATTAATAGCATTTAATTACATACATTTCAAATGGACGGAGAGCTTTGTTAAGAAAGCGAACTGGTCTCCGAACAAATGATTGATAGTTAACATAAAAACAGAAATATGGCTGAAACCTTTACGGCTTCTTCTTTCGATGCTATTAAACAAGTCTACAGCTCACCGCAGACGTGTGCTTATTTAGTTTATGTCCGACCTTAGAGTTGACCAATTGGTATATGCACATAAATATTTATTTTAAACTTTGAGTCTCAGTCACTGTTTCTATGGAAAGATAGAAGAGCTTTTGGTTCAACGACTGACAGCTTGATACGTAGCTATGAAACTTTCATTTTACAAATGATTCTTGTTTTCCAAATGCATGCCGCGTACATTCAAAACATTTTAACCATTTCCTCTAGGTGAACCGTGAAAATTGAGATTATAAACAGAAGATCTATATTTGTAGTTCTTGATTATTACACTAAAGATTAACACAGATCGTGTTTGATCCTTAACTGTCCACAAGCATTAATAGAAACGTATTTTTATTTGATGAAACTTGTCTTAAAACATGTTTCCATCAAATGAAATGTTGGTTTTTGTTTTTTCATAAATAATTTAGCGATATTAATCGATTTTTAATGGTGAAAAATCTAACGCACTTAATTGACCAGAAGCTTGATGACGTATATATGGCTGCGTCACAACTTTTGGTGGGGAAATCTTAATTGCATGATATCAATTAATTGAAACATAACTGTTTGTTATAATTAAACACAATTAGCTTAAGTCATTATCACAAATGATCACATGCAACCGGCCAGAAACTAAACAGGTGTTTCCTTTTAATGATTTAATGGGTACATGATCCTACCTGTATAGTTTCCTCCACAGTAATAGACCGTCTGACTGTCTGACCATTCGAGTCAATTTGTATGTTCTGAAAGTCATTAGACTGACCTAACTGCACTTTTACCTACGAGAAGAAACAAGAATAAAAGATACAATGGCGACAGTATATTGACATTTTATTTTATAAATCAGATATGAAATATATGTGTTAGACTTTAGGAGATGTATGGCAGGAGTTTTGTTTGAAGATTTTCACTGGAACATTTCTTCGGGCACAATGATATCGTTCCGCAATAGGCCTGTATACTATCATAAACTAAATGTGTGTTTGGCATTGTCTTTACACACTTACAGGAATGTTTGTTAGGTTTGGTCATTTGCAGGCTGATGTAAGGAATTAAATATATTTACTCTAAACTCTTGTTGGAAAAAGTTGAAGACGATTGCTTGTATGACAACTTCTTCTCCCCTAACCACTGTAGCTGGCAGATTTAGGCTGACGAAAAATGGTAAAAGAACCTGCAGCTGAAAACACAATAAGTCAGATGTGTTAGTGTAATAACAGATATGTTAGTGTAATAACAGATGTATTAGTGTGATAACATATATGTTAGTGTGATAACAGATATGTTAGTGTAATAACAGATATGTTAGTGTAATAACAGATATGTTAGTGTGATAACAGACATGTTAGTGTGATAACAGATATGTTAGTGTGATAACAGATATGTTAGTGTAATAACAGATGTGTTAGTGTAATAACAGATATGTTAGTGTAATAACAGATATGTTAGTGTAATAACAGACATGTTAGTGTGATAACAGACATGTTAGTGTGATAACAGATATGTTAGTGTGATAGCAGATATGTTAGTGTAATAAGAGATGTGTTAATGTAATAACAGATATGTTAGTGTAATAACAGACATGTTAGTGTGATAACAGATATGTTAGTGCGATAACAGATATGTTAGTGTAATAACAGATATGTTAGTGTGATAACAGATATGTTAGTGTGATAACAGATATGTTAGTGTGATAACAGATATGTTAGTGTAATAACAGACATGTTAGTGTAATAACAGACATGTTAGTGTAATAACAGATGTGTTAGTGTGATAACAGATGTGTTAGTGTAATAACAGATATGTTAGTGTAATAACAGACATGTTAGTGTAATAACAGATATGTTAGTGTAATAACAGATAGTTAGAGTATGCTATTAACAGCTACACATTTACAGTGGAACAACTGCCAAATGAAAAATTTAGAGTCCTAAAAGAAATATGAAACTCGCCCTTTTTTAAAAAAATTTTATCGCTTATTTAATTTATCTATATTGATTAGTTACATTTAGATTTAGATTTCAATATTGATATACTACTTTGTGTACGTTGACAACAGTTCCAAACGATTATGTTGTAAGATTGACTACATTTTATTTTACACATGTTTGACTTTAGATGGTTACCTCGGGATTGGTCGGCGCTACACCCAATCCGGACAGTGTGTTCATGGCGAATGCTCCGGTCACCCAGGATGTAATGGTGTCTGGTACAGTTGCACTAAACACTGAACGTCCATCAGCTCTATCAAATGAAAATATGCCAAATTTGTAAAATTATTAAATTTTAAACAGATAGAAATGCATACATGTAAAGAGGATTCCAGTTAACAGTAGATAGCAGTTAAACCTCAGTCCCACTGAAGGAAAATATCGAAAGGTTAATCCCAGAATGACGTTGGATTTTAATTCCATCCCACTAAACAATAATTTCCATTTCATTATTTCTCCATGTAACTTTATCAGTCTTTAATATTTAAAATACAGATCGTGCTGTTGGGCTAATTTTCTTAGTTGCTTTGTTCTTAATCTAAAAAACCACGGAGGCTGGAAAGGAGCGGAGACGTAGACAAGGCACTGACAAACAGCTTTATTATTATAGTTTATAGATAGATGGAACAATAAACTCTTGGGCTAAGGTGTTGTTGATTTGATGTTTCACTTACCCGGCAGTTTGACTTGTCCACAACCACGTATCCGGGAACAAAGTCCTAACACGATCAGGTTCTACAACTGCTTCGTCAAGGACTGCCACTGCTTCTTTATTAGCGGACAAAGGCAAACCACCGACTCGATTAAATAATGAAAACCCTGAAAGTATGAAATGAATGAAAAAAATTAATTCCCCTTAACAATCTTCTATAGGCTTCAGTTCTGATAACAAACATGCTTGTTACTGTCTAATGATATTGTCTAATAATAAGTGACTTAAACCAAACTACATATATACCATATACTTGATAACATAATACGGCAATATAGAAGATAGTTGATTTTTTACCAGGTCGTATTTTTTGGCAAGATATTTAATATCTGGAATCACGACAAAGCACGTAGACATATATGTTATTTCGAAAATATCAGACCCGGAAATAAAGTCGATATTGTATTTTTGATGATATCGCTTTTAATTTTCACTATTGAAAAGTTTCAAGCTAAAATGAGGAGTGATGATAGATATGATTTTCACTTACTGCAATTTCTAGCCACGTGTAATGAAGCATCAGTCAATACAGTAATCCCTGCATTCTGAAATTTTTGGAATGATAAAAATCGATAACATTTCATTTTTTTTGACAAACAAATCATGCAAAATATTTGGATAATTTCTGGAAACCCACTCACATAACAATTAAAGATTTTTAGAATTCATACATAATCTAATTTTAAAATACGCTTTACCAAAAATATCGAAACTCGGCTGTAAATTGTAATTTTAAAATGAAACACAGCATAATCCCAAAGGCTACTGTCTAATGATTTGTACAATAGAGTATACGGTTGTAACATATATAAGTAATATGATATCATAATGTCAGTATACTATGCAGGAGAATGTCAAGAAGAATTTGGACTGATTAACATCAATCTATGGTACGACACTCATTTATTTAGTAAACACTATACTTACTCTAAATATGGCAGTGACGTCGCCGCCGTTAAACGGGACAGGGAAACGAAATACAGCTGCGCCTCCAAAGATGGTGTGTCCATCAAAGGCTGTCATCTTCTGTGCTACCTGTATGAGTAATTGTATTGCTTATCATTGACCAGAACACATGCGAGGATACTGATATAATAAAACAAACTATACAATTTACTTTTGACAATATACAATTTTTATTTTTTCGGAAGAAGAAGGGTTTGTATTGGAAAATACACATTGAAAAACACAAAATGGACGCTATACATTGTCGTTCTATAGTATTTGTGTGGCCGGTGACTGGTCGTTTTGAAGTCAAACAAACGACTTCTACTGTTAACGATATGGATGGCATGGGTCCGGTAATACTGAGCTAGTCATGAGATGTGAATAAACTAGCCCTTTTAAAACATTCGTTTGGGGGCATATAGAAGAAGTTTGATTGATCAAAGTTAGATATTTAAACAATTAAGAAATAACTTCTTAACATTTCATAACAAATATAGACCCAAATTTAAAGTTTTTGTTTATTTTCCCCAAAATTCGCGTCTTACCTGATCTCTCGTAATGTCGTTACCCTTAGAGAGTAACAAGACGCTTTGATCGACGGCTAGAATGTTCACCAGTGAATTGGGATCACTGTTGACAGTAAGCTGTACAGGGTCGCCTGGTTCTGCATCAGTCGTGGACAGTTCAATAGATACCTATAAAACATCAATAACATTCAATTATAAAGCTGCATTAACATTAGTATTTCACAAAGAGCCATCTGTTATCTCATATAACACTTTTTGGATTTAGAATGTTTGTTCTAATGTTTGGGAGGACGAGGGGGTACTTTACACAAAATTTCCTGATTATACCTTTTTTTTTGATACCATACATGGCACTTCTCGGATTATAACGCCTTACAGTGTTAACGCCATACATAACACTTTTTGGATTAGAGCTTCTTTAGTTTGAATCATGGAGTTGTTTAATGACCTATTATAGTGTCTACTTTATGTCCCATTTAATATTCCGAGAAACGATTATGATGAAACACATTACAAATATAAGCAAAGTTGCATATATTTTATTTGATTTAATACAATTTCCTCTTAACACTTGGGGTTTTGGACTGACGAGGACTTAAAAGACTATCTGACAGATTATACCAAATTCCCCGGCAATTCAATTGCTGATGGTGGATCGATCCCATTCCAGATTTGATGATATAATATCATTAGCTGATACTCACATTGTTTTGGTAGACACCTTCCACGTTGAAATTGATACTATCAGCTAGCACTTCTCCACTAGGTAGCACGGTATAGAGGACCAGTTTAGAAGAAGGCCCCATACGACTGGTGATAGCAATAGATTCGAATAACGTTGTTTTGTTACCACCATCTATTTCAACTGTTTTGACAACCAAACCACGTGATATTATCTACAAAGAAAAAGTATGAAGTTAATTATGACAGGTCTGGGTCTGTGTGTTGTCACTTCAATAAAATTATGACGTAGCTTTAGTTGATGAATTGATTGGTGTTTCACGCCATGCTAAAATATATTTCACTTCTATAACCGATGTCTGTTCCAACACGGACTCTTATACAACCATACAATGTGAACTGGGTTGTGTCGTTAGAAACTGCATATTCCTCGAATTGCTAACTTAGCTCATTTTGTGCCATTTTTTTTCTTCACGGCTAACATGGTCATATATATACATCGAGTTCTTAAGCACGTAATATTAAGGCTATTACCTGATAGACAAGTTTACCCATGGGTAATGTAGACAAAATTTCAAACTGTGCCGGTTCTCCTGCCTGGAATGTGAAAGAAGAGATGAAAATCGATTTTGTTTTGTTTTGTACTGTTCGAGGCTTATCGAAATCCCCATGAATCCCCACGTAAGCAAAAAAGCGGAGACAGTTGAGATAAACACAGGCGACAGTCTTTATGAGTTGTTTCTCCAAAGAGTTTAACATACTAGTTGTTTTATTCCGGAAAGAATAACTTCATCTAAATCAATGTTTCAGTAATCATGTCAGAATTAAGAGCTCATTTTGTTTTTTGTTTGGTAGTGTGTTGTTGCCCGCTTGACAAATAACACATTGCCGTATGTGGTATTATACAAATGTGGCAAGGGTAAGTCAATACAGCACATGTAGTAATTTTACAATTAGTGGATTGAGACAGGGTAGAGTCCCTAAAAAAAGTCCTGAATATAAGGTTTCTCAACATTCATATTTCCATATCCCGAGCTCAGAAGCGATATTAAATTAAGGAAGCCGTGTCCTGGCAGACAAACGGCATTAAAAAAAATTGAAGATGTCAAATACCGTTGGTCTGGGTGTGAGTAAAAGAGCTTGGAGGAAGTTGTTACTAGGCGAGTCCATTTTCTCCACGCGCAAAGTAGCATCAAAAGCACCTGGGAATGTAGCCTGTAAAAACATGAGGATATGAACTGTTATTGTTAATATGATACTCTAAAACTTTAACACTATACCCATATGTCCTTAGTTCAATTGGACAATTGTATAATAAATTTTGTTTCAATTGTATCCCATTATCTTTCACCTGTTCAGTGTTTTTACTAAGGAAAGACAATTCGGTCTTTGGGTTTGCTTGAGGTTAATAACAAACATTGTGTCGGCGACACATCTTCCCATTACAACATTACACAACATCCCATTACAACGGCCAAAATGCTTAAGACGTAGCTTTCACATTATACCCTTGCTGTAATTCGCGTCAAACACCTGGCACAAGTTTTATTGGACTGTTGTAAAAACAAGCAGTTGATCAGTAAGTCGTTTACATATGAAGGTCTACAGCAAACAAGCATGACGCCTTGTCTCGGAAAGATGTGTAATAGTTACAGTATTTGATCATAACAGAGGTTCACACCAACTTACGGTGAGGGATACTGATGCTGATCCTTTAGGGACTATATTAGACCAGAAGACGATACCGCTCTGGGGAACAACCATTTGGATCTGGGGGAAAACCGTCGGTTCAGGGGGTGGGGTGGGGCTCACTCCTGGCACCAACTCTAAAGCACCACACCCATCATTAAACGTGGCCACCACATTGAGTGTGACGAACAGGCTTTTTCCATCCAATGGGATTGGGGTACCGTCCAATCTGGACACTTGCAGCTGTATAATGGAACACAGAAATACCTCATTTATAATGAATTGTCATTTAGGAGTTGAAATAATACGCAAAAGAAAGGACGATGTACTCAATATTGCAACTGAAACTTATTTGGACATTAAATATGTAGATTGATTGAACTTTAATTGTACTAAGAATTAATTATCTTTGTAATAAATATTAAAGTTTGTAGATGGCACAATTAAGATAGAGCGTTGAACTCCAGTTACACGGGAGGAACATTCAGCGTTCACGGCAGGGAAAAATCAGCAACTGAAAGACTGAAAAAGAGAATATGCCTATCTCGAAGAGATATTTGAACTAAACATATATCCGTTTAAAATAATGAAAGGTCTAGACAATAGCATTCCGGTCACATATTGAGATAATCAGGACAGTAACTTACAAAGGCGTCATACCACAAGCCCGGTTTAAAGTTCTTAGAATTGGAGGGTAGCCACTGAAGACGGAATTCCTTCTCGCTGTATTCAATTTTATCAAAGCCACTTTGAGTAATTCCTGTAAGCGACTCTGTAACGTCAGCTTCTATTTTAATAACAGTCCCACGGAGGAAGCCAAGAAGCGGTTCTCCAGGCGGAAGGAATCGCGGCTCGCCATTACACATCGTCCCCAAGAACGCTAGCTCTGAGGCTGAGATTCGAAATGACGTCTTACCATTCAACTGAAAATCAGTGTCAATTTTTACATATATTTCCATATCCAGATGTTTTTTTAACTATGATCACTTAAAAGTTAAAACACGTGAAGCTGATTATAAAGAAAACAGGTAAATTTTTTGTCTGTTTGAATTAAATATATTAAATATCTATTCACTGATTTTATGCGGAATTTTTCAGAACGATCAACAACTTAAAGTTATCTTTTGCATGTCAGTGAAATATACAATACTGATTTACTGATGTGTGAAATGGTTTCCAGTATCAGTGTGAAATATAAATACAGCTCGCATGGTACTGAACAACCGATTAATCGAATAGCCATTAGTCACTTCATTTTCCAGTTATTCCTTGGATCTTAATCTTGAATTGACTCAAGCTATAAACACAAGCTATTGAAATGAATGGCTGGTCTTACAGTCAGTTGTTTTTCGACGACTGGCTCTGTGCATAACTGTTTACCGAATGACTCGAAAAAGAAGTTTCGTCGGATCCTTAAAACAGCATTGCCTTCCACTGCTTTCCCAAAAGTGTACCTGTACAAGAGAAAGAAAAAAGAAAAATTAGTGTATATTGACTTTTTTGAAGAAATTCGCCAGAAGTGGGTCGTTGAAACTATAGTTCTAATATTCTGCTAATATACCAATTAGATTTTTTGTATTTTAGTCTGGCTTGGCTATGGTCTGAAACAGCAGCATGTCAAATTGTTCTATTATCTTGTGGGTTAAATAACGTTAATCACAGTTTAGAACAGAGCCAAGCAAAGTAAGGAATATATTGGTTATAACGAAATACTCAGTGGTCTTTCATAGGTAGATGCCTTGGATAGATGTCAGTTTTATTGGATTCGGGAAACAATCACCCTGTTTCAATGGCTATTCTTTGCACCATCAGCGTTATAGGCTAAATATATTTGGACGGTTCATATACAAACTTACAGGTTCAAAAGGCTCCCTGGTTTTGTCTGTAGCAGCAAGCAAATCACGAGACCATTTATAGATATGATATTAATCAGATTGGCTATGTTCACAAACTATTTAAACGACTTTGAACCACAATATTTATTATGAACTCGTGGGAATACTGTTTGATGACATGGAGATAATGCTGCCTTAATATCAAATGTCTAAATTTAAACCAATAAATTCCGATGCTTTCAAAGCTTTTTAAGAAACACTGCTTGATGGACAGGCTTCAACGCCCAATTGCTTTATGAACTCACCTTCGACTTCCAAAACCAATTTCTATGTTTATAAAATGCTTAATATTTCAAAGTATACTTAACTTGGTTATGTTTCAATGGTGACAATTTAACCCCTATGTCGCAAAACGTTAATTAAAGATACAGTTATGTCACATAATGGAGACAACCGCTAGGTCAGAAATGGTTTTGTTGAATGAACTGATAAACTTACATGGCTTCCACAGTGCCGTCCAGGAAAGTGTCGTTGATTAAACCATACTCAGGAACATTAACTGTCACCTCAAACTTTGGCAATACTGCATTATTAAAAGATACCATAGAATTAATTTTTTATTTTATAAAGGTAAAAAGATACAAGTTTCCGGAATTGTTAGACCGTATGGTATTACATACTACATTGGCGTCGGTTTACACTAAGCCTAAATCGTTTCTTAAAATCTCCGTGTGTTTGATTATTAGGGAAAATATCATTACTATTTATTAACAATTGTTGTAACTTAATCGAGCTGTTATTGAAACGGTTTAACTTAAGTACAATGTCTTTGTTCGTTTACATACACCAGGCACAGAAATAATGTAATTATCTTTTTGTTCATGTCTTTCAGAATCAATTTCAAATTGAATATACCGTAGCTCAGAATGCAAAGCCAATGTTACTTACCGAACTGCTCTACCTTTATTGTGACCGTCTCCTCCATTCCCTGTCAACATCAACAGAGTTTAGGGGTTATTTGAATAAAATAAAAAGACACTCTTAACATATATAGATATTTTCTCAACTACTCTTGATATTATGCTCTTCAAAAGGCAAACATAATTGTCGCATTATAAAGACAGAGCAATGAAATATTAATTACTGGGCATTCAGCTATTAGAGACTTACAGCAGCTTCGGCTTCAATTTTCCACACGCCCATGACCGGTTGGTCTGACAGGGTAAATTCACTGGAAAACACTCCTGATTCCCCTACTACGTTTTGATGCTGTTTTATTTTATTTCCATTGCCATCCTGAAAACCCAAGCAAACTGCATGTTTAACGCAAATGCTAAAAATACAAAATATACTATTTTTTTTTTCACATTTAACCGCAAAAAATATATGTCCATCATTGATGATAAGTAAAGTAGGGCCCACTAGCACAAAGCCTCCCCAAGTTAAGGAGACCTTAGTTTCCCCTTAGGCTTGAACTAAAGGGATGAGCCTCTTTCACAAAGCCCTCTTAACATAAGATCTAAAGGGGGTAAATTTTCATCACCTTCAGTGTTATGGTCACCCTAGCCTAAGTAGGCTTTGTGAAAGCAGGTCCTGATCTGTATAGCTAATGTTGACCATATTATAATCAGATTGCAATTGCATCCTAGACTAAAATAATTGTACAAACGACAATACTTACAAACAGTCACAACATTAAAAGGAAGGTGGGATTATTAAAAACAAATGACCAGTTTTTCCTCCAATTACCGGCTTCTCACTTGGCCGGTTATCTGAATGGTATTGGTGACAGACATTAAATGTTGACGATTCGGAACGGGTCTGTATACTTGCACAATTTTGTCATATTTAGGTGTTATCCAAAATAACAAAGATACTGTCATACATTTAGCTGCATGGATATTGACTTTAAACACTGACCAAACAAGGAAATTAAACCACTAAATATCACATGTGATTTATTAAAATAAATATTTTGATATTTAGGCGTAATAACTACACCTACATAGACACCGATGTCAAATGTTCCCAGGTAAGGTTTTAAATCTGGGTAGACTGCAAACGCTCTGAACATAACTGCAAATAAAAGAAATTGACATTAGCACTGGTAGAAGGTTATTAAATGATAAACGAAATCATCTGATATACAAAAACGTAGACGTTCAAAACCAAGTATTTACATCTTATCTTATGATATAACAAAGAGTATAGTTTTCATGTACTAGGGGCTCTAAAATACTTCTCAACAGGAGAGAAAAAAAGACGCTTGTTACAGTTTTTTAGTCAAACATATTGGTGTCCGCTTTCGATTCAATTTAAATGTAGACTTAAATTGAAGAAAGTTTTAACACTTGTTTCATCAGACACATTTGGTACCGTGACCACTAAATGTCATTGGATAACGTTGAACGAATGGCAAAAGGTCCGGCATCTGTTGAGTGTCGACACAATACTATATATTACATTAAAAATATACAAATCTCTAGTAATTTCGCTGATAAATGAATGTTCAAAAATTGTTTTTATATATTTTTCCTCACATTTAATATTTGACCATTTTTGTAAAAATGCTCCAAAGTTGACCAATTGAATAAAGAGTTAAACTGCAAAGCATTTTGCATGGTAGTCTTATGGTTATCTCTTCTCTCACTATATTGTAATTATTATTGTATGATTTCAACAGTATAGAATATTTCCGTAACTTCAGGATAACTGTACACAAATTCTAATTAAAAAATGTTTCACACTGATAAACGTATGAGAATCGAACCCACAGCCTTCAGACTTAGGCAGCGAATCGCCAGCAATTCATGTAAGACGACTTTTATTCAAATTTTTTAAACAAGAATCTGTTGAAACTCACAATTCGATATGCCCAAATAAAACAAAAAGCTGCTAACAATCTCTTTATAAACAAAGCAAACTAACTGTACTGTCAAATGGTAAAAGTTACAGAATATTTCATTATTTAATTACTCCGTTACGTTGCTATGGTAATGATATAAACAAAGTTATTCACCTTTTTGCCCTGGTTTATAAATGCCTTTGTCGGTTTGGATGAAGACGGCCAAACTTCTCTGTTGTAACCTCAGGTTCTGTCTATTATTAAAGTTCAAACCACCAGAGCCTTGGACGACCACGAAGTAGTTTGTGTTGGGTAAAGTGTCCGGAAGCTGGATTGTATAAGAGAAAACATATTAAACGGAGATTCACGCTAGATAAACACGGAATATCAATGTTGTTGTTGTGAGGACTGTTCATGAAGTCACCGGAGTTTGCACAGTACTTTGTGTTGGGTATCCTTGCTCAACAACCATTTTTTTAGTGTGACGTAAAGCACATAGAAATCTATACTGAAATTTCATGTTCCAGATTTACATATTCTACCACTGTTTCCCCTCAACAAACACTGTCGGCTTATTTATTGACTTATTGCATATGAATGTGCTGGACTTTACAAATTTTTAAACCAGCAATTGCTGAGTGAACTCGATCTCTGGGTTTTACAGGGTAAAATGACAACTATGTATGTTCAAAGTTTTCAAGGTAGACCCGACTCAATTCGACCAGATATATCTGTTTTTGTACATTGCAACTTGTGTCACAACTCACAACGCATTCTGCCGGATATATACAATCTGTTTTTGTACAGTGTGACATATGTCACAAAGCATTCTGTCGGATATATAAAATCTGTTTTTGAAAAATGTAACTTGTGTAACAATGCATTCTGTCAGATATATAAAATCTGTTTTTGTACAGTGTAACATGTGTCACAACGCATTCTGCAGGATATATAAAATCTGTTTTTGTTCAGTGTAACATGTGTCACAACGCATTCTGCAGGATATATAAAATCTGTTTTTGTTCAGTGTAACATGTGTCACAATGCATTCTGCAGGGTATATAAATCTGTCATTGTACATTGTAACATGTGTCGCAACGCATTCTGCAGGATATATAAAATATCTTTTTGTGCAGTGTAACTTGTTTCAGAAAGCATTCTTTCGGATATATAAAATCTGTTTTTGTATAGTGTAACATGTGTCACAACGCATTCTGCAGGATATATAAAATATTTTTGTTGTATAGTGTAACATGTGTCACAACGCATTCTGCAGGGTATATAAATTTGTTTTGTACAGTGTAACTTGTGTCAGAAAGCATTCTTTCGGATATATAAAATCTGTTTTTTTACAGTGTAACTTGTGTCACAACGCATTCTGCAGGATATATGAAATCTGTTTTTGTGCAGTGTAACATGTGTCACAACGCAATCTGCAGGATATATAAAAAGAAATTTGTACAGGGTAGGATATATAAAATCTGTTTTTGTACAGCGTAGCTTGTGTCACAATGCATTCCGCAGGATATAACTGTTTTTGTACAGTGTAACTTGTGTCATAATGCATTCTGTAGGATATATACAATCTGTTTTTGTACAGTGTAACTTGTGTCACAATGCATTCCGCAGGATATATCTGTTTTTGTTTAGTGTAACTTGTGTCACAATGCATTGTGTAGGATAAATATAATCTGTTTTTGTACAGCCCAGCAAACGTTGCGACAACGTTTTATTTTGGTCGTGTAACGTTGTTGCAACGGAATATTGTGACTACCAATTTGGTTGTTACAGCCTAAGAATACAACCACACGTCAAAGAATCAGAATCGCAATAGCTACCTTGTAATAATGTTGTTGCATCATTTTATAACGTTGTACAAAAACTCTACCACTCCACAACTAAATTCCCAACGTATTCCATGGATTGTTACAACGTTAAACTTCGATGTTTTTCCTTGACAACGTTATTATAACGTTGTATTAACTAGTAGAAACTAACAGCCAAACTTCACTGTTGACTAACGCTACAGTAACGTTGCTGGTTACTTTGCGACGTTACCATTGTATTGGTAGTAAACAACGTTACAGCTGCGTAGTGTGTTAGCTAGGAATGTAACTTGTGTCACAACGAATTCTGCATGATATATATGTTCTGTTTTTGTACAGTGTAACATGTGTCACAACGCATTCTGTCGGATATAGATGTTATATTTTCGTACAGAATATCGTTCGTCACAAAGCAATTTGGCGGACATATATGTTCAATTATAATTTATATGACCACAAATAGCTTACTTTCAATAATATCGTCTGCGGCTGGCCTTTGTTGATTATGGCTTGTGCATCTAACAGTTTCTCCTCTAGGGGAATAAGAACAGGCTCTGCTTTCACTGGGATTGGTTCTACCTGGACGGCTTGGCCGGCTAGGACCGGGAAGGGGCGAATATCGACGGGTGGAGGCGGCGGAGGGCCTTGTCTCTTCCACAACGAAACGGTGACTGTTACCGGACTATTAGCTTCTAAAATGTTTACCAGAATCTGCATGTCAAGCCCAGGCCGGATTACAGTCGGTACAGTTATCATGTATGTCCTGAAAGGGAAATTAGTTGAAAAAACGTATAGTCATTATGACCCACAGATATATAGATGGAAAATTCAATAAATACAAACTGTACACAAAATTATCGATAAATAAACAACGCCACATTCGTACATTTGATGGGACTTGCGTTTTAAAAAAGGTGTTATGCCAGAATATACAGTATTAAACGTGAGGTTTATAGTAAGCTATATCTTCGGGCATATGACACAAACATATTTCTATCAATTAAAACGGTGTGATTTCTGTGTAAATGCACATGAATTAAGTTGAATATCAAATGTTGGAATAGAGGAAATACTCACTTTTGTGCTGTGACGCCATATAACAATAATAATAACAACAGGCTTTTCCCCAACATCTTAACTAAAATAAAAAAAAAACAACCAAAAAATATATTTAGTAATGCAATATTGTTTAGATCAAAGATTATTTTCTTAAACACTCAAAACAAACTTGTATTTGGACATGAAATCACTCCTTCAATATTGGCCAGTATGGCTGTTTAGATGCCAGTTTTATCTCACAGCCTTAAAGTCTTCTGGAAGACCTCTGTATTCAGGTCTACAAAAATAATTTGAGGATGAAAAGAAATACAATCTTATACATGTATATCTTTGCTTATTTTATTCTATTTTTATTACGTTGATTTTATATGGGACATCTTCTCCTCAAAGAGTGCCTTTAAAACCGACAAAAACAGGTAATAAGAAATGGCATTGTGCCAAAAGATTATTCGTTTTAAAAAATCGGTATAGAATTGCTGTCAGTTCAACCTTAATTGTATTCGTGATATTATGTGTTACACAATGCATTTTGTTTTTCTGAATCTAGGACAAAAACTGTAACACTGTTTTCATAAGAACGATTTAACCTCCGAATTGTAAGTTTCGTCTATGAAACCACAACCGGTTTTTCAGAAAGTAAAACCGGTTTTAGCTTAATGCTGAAAAAGACTACCAAAAACAGAACTCACAGCTCAATTATGAGCTCAGATTTTAATTCGACTATTTTTCTTTGAATAAAGGGATAAAATAATTCACTTTTAAATTTATTTATTTATGTTTATTTCCATTATGGACATCCTAATTTATGTTTTACTGAATGTGCTTGTGTATATAGAGTAACAATATTATACATACACATATTTGTAAAAGCTCAATTTAAAGCGTTTCTCTTTAAAGATAAATCTAAGACGGACGTTTTATAAGGCTTGATCAGTGGCATCTTCTTTAGCCCTGAGTCGGATATAAATAGAATTACAGCTAAGACTCCCACCACCCATCCACCGGCGGATAAAATTACCAAATTTCGAGTTAAAGCACTGGTAACATATGTTGAATGTTATACTCAAGTTTTGGTAATCTATTTAACTTTATAAAGCACTATTGGCGTTTATACAGAGATTTGGTGCCTGTCTGAGTGAGTACATGCAATATACTCTCAATGACTTTGTTGGAAACCTCGAACATATCCTTTTTGACAACGCTTTATCCACTTTTATCATTGACTCTCGCTGTCAATTGTTACTATAGTAGAGTCCTCTCTCAACACAACGTCTAATTGGTTGCGTAGAAGTTTCCACTCAACCAATCAATGGCTTGGCAATAACGTTTGGTTATATGCCTTAAATCCGCCTAGAGTTGTAAAAATAAAAATAAAACTCTTGGCTAGATACATATAGGCCTACGCGCCAAAAAAGGTGAAGAAGACGCTTTGGGATGAGTACATTCCATAAAACCATATCTATTCCCACGGAGCGGAAAGGAATGGATTGTATTTACATCTGACTTTGTTTTTGATCTCGGAGAAGACAAGTGTCGCAGAAACAGAAAATAGTCTCGTGAATGCAAAATGTGACATAAAATCACGCGACTGATACAAAATATGTGACACGTCGCTTCAACATGTAGCCAATTTATTAACCAATAGAAAAACAGCTAGTTTGGTGTGAATCGTTGGGATGACGTTTTTTGGTGCGGCAGTTCCGGTTTACAGCTGTTTATTGGCTCAATGGTATTTAATAGTTGTACGTTTCGCACCTGTGGTCTGTCTCAATTGTATGATATTTACACAACATGTAATGTACATCAATACAAGCACTATCCCAGTGAGTACATAATGAGGTCAGTCAGCTGTCTCGCTTGATATAATTAGGAAAAGCTTTAGGCAATCTGATATTCTTAATTGAGTTTGTTTTCAGACAAAGCGTGACGTGACAATGTTCTTGTCCTATGCACTCGCGTCATATAAATATATATATATCAATGTTATTGCCCTGCATATGTTTTTATAACCACAAAACCACAGATCTGTCCTAGTATGAAAAAAATACCCTGTCGTATTTAAGTTATCTGGTGTAAAAACAAAAAGAAAGAAGAATTAA